>JAVDOI010000222.1:190000-191136 GCA_032191485.1 Leptoclinus maculatus | reverse complement strand
TCTTTTTCTGACTTCCGGCAGAGACACACTTGTCTCGTACCTTGCAGACTCGAGCCACCCGGCTGTAAACCCCTCTTGTCCGTCTGTCCGGCCTCCCCGCCGCTCGCTCCCTGAAGAAGAAGTAGAGCATTTTCGTCGTCCGGACTGTGAGTGTCGGGGATGGAGAAGGAGCCCCACGAAGTCGGGCTCAGAGAGGAGGAGACGATGTTGAATCATTTAGCTGCTTGAACAAAAACAATCAAAGCTGAGCTTTAGATGAAGGAGTTTCTCACCGTTGAGCCCAGTTGTGTTCGTACGGCTTCAGTCCGGATGTAATGTTGACTGCTGCCCTGACACGGGAGTCCCGGAAGATCGCAAGCGTGGCCTCCCATGGAATCTACTTGAGGTTTCCTGCAATACAGTTCACCATCCTAGAGAGGAAGAAGAGAGGAGAGAGAGGAGAAAAGAAGGAGAGGAAGAAGAGAAGTAGAGAGAGAGAAAAGAGAGGAAGAGAGAGGAATGGAAAAGAAGGGGAGAGGTGTATGAGTGAGAGGAAGAAGTAGAGTATGAAGAGAAGCGGAGAGAGAGAAAGAGAGAAGAGAGAGGAAAAGATAGAGAGGTTTAGAGAGAAGGAGAGAGAGAAAAAGAAAGGAGAGAAGAAGAGGAAGGAGAGAGAGAGAAGAGAGGAGAGTGAGAGAAGAAAGAAAGAGAGAGAGAGGAAGAAGAGAAGGAGAGAGAGGGAGAAAAGAAGGAGAGAAGGGAAGAAGGACGAGAGAAGAGAAAAAAGAGAAGACGAGAGAGAGTGAGAGAGGGGGAAAGAAAAAGAAAAAGGAAATGTGCAGAGAGGGAAGAAGAGATGAGAGAGTGAGGAAGAAAGAAGGAGAGAGAGAGGATAAGGGAGGAGAGGAGGAGAGGGGAGTAGGGAAGAAAGGAGGAGAGAGAGGGAAAAAAGACGTTGAAAATAAGTAAGATAGAGAGCCCCCCCCCCCCCCGGCCCCCCCCCCCCACACAAACAACAACAAGAGCAAGAGAGAGCGGAAGAAGCGAGACAGGGAAGAGAGAGAGAGAAAGAGGAGGGCAGAGACGCAGAGCACGAGAGAGAGAGGGGAAGAGATAGAGAGAGGAAAGAAAACGAAGAAAGAAAAGAAGGAGTAGAG
>JAVDOI010000222.1:175000-185000 GCA_032191485.1 Leptoclinus maculatus | reverse complement strand
AAGGTTAAGTTGAGTAAAAAGGTTCCTGAGGTTCCGCGCCTGTAACGGCTCTGTAGTTCAGTTGACCTTCTGAAACAATCAGCTGAATGAGGAACCAAGGAAATGAACCGTGAAACTCCTGCAGACTGTTTTTCCTTTAAGTTTAGTGCACAGAGACGCTGTGTGTCCCGGTGGGTCCGATGTCGGCAACTCTTTGCGGCCTTGAACGCAGCACGGGACATTTGTTACACTTCAACACCATTTAAAAAGAAATCAATCTCTTCCTTTCATCAATCACTTCCTTTCATCAATCACTTCCTTTCATCGGCGTCGACAGGGAACACCGGAGAGAAAGAACATCAACTCAAACTCAAGTTTATTTGTTCAGCCTTTAATCACAAACTCACCAGAAGGAACATCAATGAGGCGATGAATGAAAGTGATTCCTCAGTTTAACAAGGAAACTCTCATTTGAGCACAAAAAGCATAAATGGCTCGCATTAAATGACTCACATTAAATGACTCGCATTAAATGACTCACATTAAATGACTCGCATTAAATGACTCACATTAAATGACTTTCATTAAATGACTCAACTTAAATGACTCGCATTAAATGACTCACATTAAATGACTCGCATTAAATGACTCGCATTAAATGACTCGCATTAAATGACTCGCATTAAATGACTCACATTAAATGACTCAACTTAAATGACTCGCATTAAATGACTCTCATTAAATGACTCGCATTAAATGACTCGCATTAAATGACTCGACTTAAATGACTCGCATTAAATGACTCGCATTAAATGACTTTCATTAAATGACTCAACTTAAATGACTCGCATTAAATGACTCTCATTAAATGACTCACATTAAATGACTCGCATTAAATGACTCGCATTAAATGACTCGACTTAAATGACTCGCATTAAATGACTCACATTAAATGACTTTCATTAAATGACTCAACTTAAATGACTCGCATTAAATGACTCGCATTAAATGACTCGACTTAAATGACTCGACTTAAATGACTCGACTTAAATGACTCGCATTAAATGACTCGCATTAAATGACTCACATTAAATGACTCACATTAAATGACTCGACTTAAATGACTCGACTTAAATGACTCGCATTAAATGACTCGACTTAAATGACTTGACTTAAATGACTCACATTAAATGACTCGACTTAAATGACTCTCATTAAATGACTCGACTTAAATGACTCTCATTAAATGACTCGCATTAAATGACTCGATTTAAATGACTCGCATTAAATGACTCGCATTAAATGACTCGCATTAAATGACTCGCATTAATTCCTTTTCTTTGTTTTTTGCTTAAATTCATTTTCTTTTTTCTCTGTTTCTATTTAAGTTGCAGTCGTATGAAGTTACAAATTAGTTTTACGCTTATTAAAAAAGTACATTTTATACTTTATTAACTTGGAAAAAAATAAAAAAGTTTGGAAACAAATACGGTGACTAGAAAGAACTCAGAGTTTTAAAAGCCGGTAACTTATATTTATATTCATTTAACACATTTAGGACAAAAGCACTCGTCCAAAATTTGATTTAAAAAGTTTTAACCTGCAATATATTTATATATATATATAAATAAACTGTTCCAAATGTTTCCAACTACATCACACACACTGATGGCTTTCACACATGGAGAGATGCCCTATGACCTGAACAGAGGTGTGACACACACACACACACACACACACACACAAACACACACACAGACACACACACACAGAACAAAGAACAAAGTTTGGGTTAAACCTGCAGCGCTTCTTCCTCTGAAATCAGATCGTCAGTCAATCGTCACGGTGCGATTATGAGATCTTCACAGCTCATTTCTCACTGAGACAATCTACTCTCTCACACACACACACACACACACACACACACACACACACACACACACACACACACACACACACACTCACTCACTCACCAACACACACTCTCTCACACACACACACACACACACACACACACACACACACACACACACACACACACACACACACACACACACACACACACACACACACACACACACTCACTCACTCACACACACACACTCTCACACACACACACACACACACACACACACACACACACACACACACACACACACTTTACTTTCTGCTGTTTGGACTTCTCTCTGTTATTTCTCTGTAACCTGTTTGTTGGACCCGTCCATCACTAGTCCCACAGGATGTTTCAGGGTAGCGAGGTGGCGTTAAAAAACACCCAAAAAGCCTCAAATGTGTAATAATGACGCGTGAAGACGTCAGAATGTTATTTATACTCCTTCACATGTGATCGAGTTGGATGAATACATGTTGGTTTATTTTCAGTTTATATTGCAAAACCTGGTAAATATATAATGAATACCTCTGAACTAGTTGATGAACGCTCCATTAACAGTTGATTGTAACACAAAGCATGATGGGATACGGTTTATTATGTCTCATGATGAGACTTGGGACATATTTGTGTTGCAGGTTGGTTTCTTTTAGGTAATATTTGTTTATAAGCTTGCTGTCTTTTAGCAAAAGAATAATAATTCAGACCAAAGTGACGGTAAAAGTACAGAGAGAGGAGAACAGAGCTGGACACAGTGAGAGCTCCATCCATCAAAAGAACCAACGATGGGAAGTAGACGACACGATGAAAGAAAAGCAGGAGACGTCTCTAAGCTCTGTCCCTGAGGAGGTCTCACGTTAATACTGGAGAGGAAACCAAACGCCGTTCATCAACTGAACCATTGTACGCTCTGTCTCTTCGTCTTTGTCTGAAGCTTTCCGGTAGCTTCCCTGATAACTTGCATAACTTCCCACATTTGTTTTAAAGCCAGCAGTCCTCCATGAAACGCTTTAAAGGTTTGTGAAAGTCCATTCTGACTGCAGGGAGTGAAGGAGAGAAGATGCATTAAAGGAGTGGAGCTCCACTGATTCATCAGTCACAGCTCCAGAGTCAGGAGGTTCATTTCAATGATAAACGGACATGAACATGAAACCAGCTGTAAAGTATCTTTGTCCGTTTTTCTTTTATTCCACTTCTGGTTGTTGCGTCATCGTTTCTTTAAAAACACGGTGAGTGAAACTCTGAGAACGTTTCACTCCGTCACGTCTTGTTAAAGTCTAATCAACAGGATCACTTCCACCAACCTGACACTAAACTGAGCGTGAACGTCTGTGTGTGTGTGTGTGTGTGTGTGTGTCTGTGTGTCTGTGTGTGTGTGTGTGTCTGTGTGTGTGTGTGTCTGTGTGTGTGTGTCTGTGAAGACAGAGAGCACTTTGGCTAATGACAAACACTTGGGACTGGGAGTGCTGTGAACACCTGTACTGAACACGTATGAGTGTGTGTTAGTGTGTGTGTGTTAGTGTGTGTGTGTGATTGATTGTTCCCTGTGATGAACACTGATTGCCTGCAATCAGGAAGGTGATTAAAAGTGGATTTGGTTCATTAAAATGGAGTGTGTGAGTGTGTGTGTGTGTGTGTTTTCATCAAATTGTTCTTCTATCAAACAAAACCACATGAAAGTAACATCAGTGTGTTTAGTTACTCTGATGTAGGACTTGATCATTAAAACAGACCTGAAGGAACTGTTCACTGTAAACCAGGAGGATCACAGCAGGTCTGTCTGTCTGTCTGTCTGTCTGTCTGTCTGTCTGTCTGTCTGTCTGTCTGTCTGTCTGTCTGTCTGTCTCTCTGTCTGTCTGTCTGTCTCTCTGTCTGTCTGTCCGTGTGATACACACACACACACACACACACACACACACACACACACACACAGATATCAGTGTAACAGACTTGAAGGAAACCTTTTGATCAGAGTCCAGTCAGAACAGCAGCCAAAAGTCTGAACACATTTAGTCTCATTTTACCTTCATGGAAGAGGAGGAGGAGGAAGAAGAAGAAGAAGAAGAAGAAGAAGAAGAAGAAGAAGAAGAAGAAGAAGAAGAAGAAGAGGAGGAGGAGGAGGAGGAGGAAGAGGATGGTGTTATCGCTCACAGATAAAAACAGGATGATTAGATAAGAACTGACAGGATTCCTCACCTGTCTGCCCTACGTCATGTAGTTCTGATCATCACAGCCAACAAATACACACTCTCACACACACACACACACACACACACACACACACACACACACACACCTGTGTGTAACCCAGTGTGTGTCAGTTGGCAGATGTTTCTCACAGAAAACAGCTACAAACGTTTAGTTCCACGCGTTTTACAGAACAGATCCAGAAGTCCAACATGTGATAAAACGTCCAGAAAGTAGAGACAGATCGTCTGACTTTGAGCTCTTCTTCTGTGGATCAGCAGCTGGAGGTTCGTCGTGTTGCTCGAGGGCACTTCAGCAGGACAACATGGTTCAGACGGACCTGAACTGGTTTCTGGACACACTAACCAGAACCATGAATGAATGAAGGTGTAGTTTCCTCTTCTGTGTTGTATCGAGTGACACGTAACTGAGGTCTGTTTGTTGTATTCAGGTCGCCGAGTCTCTCTTCTCCGGACACATCTGGACTAAACCGTTTCATTTACCTCTTCAGGCTGAGCAACGGTCTCTATGATCATCAGTGTATTCATGTCTTCACATCATATATATAGTTTCACATCGATTTCATACTTTTATCTTGTTGAGCACTTTCCTAACTTTTTGTTTTATTTAAATAAAGTTTGTTTTTGTTTAGTCAATTCTGGGGCCAAAGTGAAACAATAACTAGCCGCTAACCGCTAGCCACAGTCCAGATGTTCCTGTTTCTGTCGTGGTCCGTCTGTGTCAATGTAAATAAAGTTAGACTGATTGAAGACTGCTCATGTTTCAACACTTCCTGGTCTGATGTTTGTTTTTTCACAGCCGATCCAGTAGCAGCGAGCTGAAGTCTAACCCGTCCACCGTTTAGTGTCAGCGAGCTGATATATCAGAGCAGCTCAACGTTTATTCTTCATCTCACCTCTTCCAGCTGCTTTCTGCATCGACGCTTTCACTGACTGCTAAATATCACTTCTTTTGTGTGAAAATGTCGCCTTTGTTTCCTCAGAAAACACGGTCGTTTATTTTCATTTAAGTCACTTTTGTCGGACTTTATTTCGTGCTTCGTTCTCTGCAGAAGCACAGTCGTGTTAAAGCTTCTGTTTCCAGTGAGGGATGAGAAGCATTTCTTCTTCTTCCTTTTAATCATTACAGGTGAAATCTACTAAATGGAAAATTGCAATGTGAAAAAATAACAAATATCTCGTTATAATCCATCAGCAGATGATGCATTGATTGATTGATTGATTGATTTAGGCCTCTGTGTGGTCGGCTATAACACAGTATATAAATATAAAATGTAAGAGACGAGGAGAGAAACCACTAAAGAGGGTTGAACAGGTTGATCTGCTGTGAGTGAACACAGAAAAATCAAAGATGGCGACGGCCAAATCGACAAACTCGAGGCTTCAGAGCTTCAGTCCACAAACCGAAGACTACGTCCTCTTCTCACAGACGGTCTGTGGTTCAACGCTGCGTCCTCAAATACTACATCACACTCAAGTGACTCCTTTAACCTCCAGCACCTCTTTCAGGTTCATCGACAAAATCTCAACCTCCTCTTCCTCTCCCCCGTTACCTCACCCCTTCTCTCCCTCACTTGTCTCCACATGTGGTCCGTCGTGGTCCACTGTAGGAAAACTAGAGGAACAAAGGAGACGAAACGCTTTCATTAAACCTCTCTTTACTTCCACTTTGCTTTTCATTCGTCTTCTTCTCTGAAGACTCTAATGAAGGAGCTCTACTGTTCCCCTCGTGATAAAGAATCAGAACGAGGGACCACACATACCGAGGAGAGCGAGAGTTCAACTTCAGATGAAAGAGTTTCGGTTTATTACGAAGCTGAAAGCGACATGAACTCCAACCAACTGCTCCATTGGACTCCACGTTACATCTCACCACTCATCTCTCAAAGACAGCAGACGGTACCAGGGGAGCTCACATTTTAACACCACAAACATAAAAACCACATCAGTGTTCGGCCCAGTGACACACAACACACCCTGAACCTGAACCTGAAGTTTCCTGTGAAGTTTATTTTGAGAAGACTGCATTCATGTAAGAAGCAGAACATGAGACGCGTTGGTGGGTTGGGAAGGAAAGATGAGGAGTAACGTTTCCATAAGACGTATGAGGATCACGCTGTTTCAGTTTCATGAGTTTGTGCAGACTAGGGTTGTCACGATACCAAAATTATGACTTCGATACGATACCTGCCGTAATATCATGATACCCGATACTTACGATACGATACCAGAATTCGATACAATACCACAAATACGATACGATACTGGTATATTTATCTATAATAGTAATAAATAAAACATCTGTATGGTTCCCTTTTTTACCAGCTTGTTCCTGCCCAGCTTTGTGAACACTTAACTAAAAATAAAGATAATTAGCTCCAGATCCACCCTCAGGCTCCACCAGCATGGAGCCATTTTGCATCAATTGTGTTTCATTTAGTACACTTTTGTGTACATTGTGACCTCATGATCATATAGGCTTGTCGTCACACTAGGCTAAGGCTACTCGTGTTAGGCTGTATATGGGTGGGCTTGGTTCATGTTTATAATCACATTTGCTTAACTGTCGTTCTTTGAACTCTTTGAACTCTTCGGGGTGTCTGTCTGAAAGGTGCTTTGCCATGTTTGACGTGTTGCCTCTCTTGGTCTGTGTGGCTTTGAAACAAGTTTTGCAGACGGGTCTCTGTATGTCAGTGGGCTTTCCTTCACTGTCTGCAATGTAGCCAAAGTACTTCCAGATTTCACTTCTGGCATCTTTTTTTCCAACAAGCCGAGGACGGTCGGCAAAAGCTCCTGCACGTGATGCCATGTCTCCCCTGATCGCTCGCTGTGAGTGAGCGCTGGGTAGCCCCGCCCCCTTACAGTCAATGCGTGCAGGCAGCATGACAGGGAGCGGAACAGTCAGTGCGCTCTGATCGCGCGCTATTTTAATGAAGTATCGATACTAAAAATATGCAAAATCGTATCGTTTTTAACGTACGGGTACCGCGGTACCTTTTTAGTATCGATACACCGTGCAACATTAGTGCAGACGGAGAACACAGATGAGTTCTTTCAATCACAGCTCAGTTCCTCAATTATCAACTATTAACGCTGATTCATGATTCTCTGATCTTAACGTAAAGAAGGTCTCAAACATCCCTCCGAAATCTTCTTACAACTCAGCTTATTGTGACATAATTAATAGTCACTTAATATTTAATAAGCTCAACAAGCAGGCTTTGTCAGTAGATAATACATATTCATCTATGATCTCATTGTGATGTGATTCATCAGCGTGTTGGATTAACATGAACATCACAGAGAAGATCAATCACAGAGAGATGCAGAGGGAACATGAACCCAGAGACTCATTCATCAACAGGAGACAGGAACCTTCCTCAAACTGAATAAACCGAACCAGAGACCAGGAGCAGCGTCTCAACGCCGTCGTTTCAAGATGAAAGGAGAGGACAGGAAGTGATGTCAGTGGTTGACTTTATAAGGTGCTTCCTCCTAAATGAAGACCATATTTCCTATAAAACCTGCTGCTTCTCTCCTCCTCCCATCTCTGTGCATTTTATTTTTAATGAGCAGGACGATGGACACATCCTGTTCGTCCTAACGAGGAACAGTTCAAAACATTCCTGCTCCACAGAAGTCCTGCAGGAGTTCTTTATCAGCAAACCCTAAAGACTAAACGTGTGGCCACCCAATTAAATCAATAATCAATTTTATGATTGATGTCATCATAACTGTTATTCTGCACTAAAGACATGTTCTCTCTACTTCTAGTCATGATGGTTCTGTTTCATAGAGGAGCAGGACTTTATATTACAGAGAAGATCAAGACCTCAGAGAGAGACAGGAACAAAAAGATACCCTGAATCTGCTTTAAGGGATCAGAGGGTTAAAACACACGACATCCTGCCAGCAGCTAACAAACATTTTTTGAACGAGGTCCATAACTTCTCTGGAGCTTTTGAAGGAGAGAGTCAAAGAAACATTCCTCATGGAGGTGATGGAGACATGAAGCTGAAGATCCTCCGTACGCTTCATGGTCCTGTTGTCTGTACAATGAGCTCCGTGTGTGAGGACATTTTATTTTGGACTCCTCAGAGACGCTCTGACTCCTCAGAGACGCCCTGACTCCTCAGAGACGCCCTGTCTCCTCAGAGACGCCCTGACTCCTCAGAGACGCTCTGACTCCTCAGAGACGCCCTGACTCCTCAGAGACGCCCTGTCTCCTCAGAGACGCTCTGTCTCCTCAGAGACGCTCTGACTCCTCAGAGACGGTTTCCTCAGAGACGCTCTGACTCCTCAGAGACGCTCTGTCTCCTCAGAGACGCTCTGACTCCTCAAGAGACGCTCTGTCTCCTCAGAGACGCTCTGACTCCTCAAGAGACGCTCTGTCTCCTCAGAGACGCTCTGTCTCCTCAGAGACGCTCTGACTCCTCAGAGACGCTCTGACTCCTCAGAGACGCTCTGTCTCCTCAGAGACGCTCTGACTCCTCAGAGACGCTCTGACTCCTCAGAGACGCTCTGTCTCCTCAGAGACGCTCTGACTCCTCAGAGACACGCTCTGTCTCCTCAGAGACGCTCTGTCTCCTCAGACGCTCTGTCTCCTCAGACGCCCTGTCTCCTCAGAGACACGCTCTGTCTCCTCAGAGACACGCTCTGTCTCCTCAGACGCTCTGTCTCCTCAGACGCTCTGTCTCCTCAGACGCTCTGTCTCCTCAGACACCCTGACTCCTCAGAGACGCCCTGACTCCTCAGAGACGCTCTGTCTCCTCAGAGACGCCCTGACTCCTCAGAGACGCTCTGTCTCCTCAGAGACGCTCTGTCTCCTCAGAGACGCTCTGTCTCCTCAGACGCTCTGTCTCCTCAGAGACGCCCTGTCTCCTCAGAGACGCTCTGACTCCTCAGAGACGCTCTGACTCCTCAGAGACGCTCTGACTCCTCAGAGACGCTCTGTCTCCTCAGAGACGCCCTGTCTCCTCAGAGACGCTCTGACTCCTCAGAGACGCTCTGACTCCTCAGAGACGCTCTGTCTCCTCAGAGACGCTCTGACTCCTCAGAGACGCTCTGTCTCCTCAGAGACGCTCTGACTCCTCAGAGACGCCCTGTCTCCTCAGAGACGCCCTGTCTCCTCAGAGACGCTCTGACTCCTCAGAGACGCTCTGACTCCTCAGAGACGCTCTGTCTCCTCAGAGACGCTCTGTCTCCTCAGAGACGCCCTGTCTCCTCAGAGACGCTCTGACTCCTCAGAGACGCTCTGTCTCCTCAGAGACGCTCTGACTCCTCAGAGACGCTCTGACTCCTCAGACCTTATTATTCTCTTCATGCTGTTTATGTGAAGAAGAACCAGAGAGGTTGATGAACTCTGCTCATTAACTGACATCACTGCAGGAATGTAGGCTGGATGTTATATTTATCCTGGTATTTAACACTGTTCATACTCAACCATTGACCCTTCATTATTATTATTATTATTATCATTATTATTAATATTATTATTAATAATAGCATTATTAGCAGTCTTATTCTTATCTTTATTCTTATAAGGACCCTTCTTAAAGGAATGGGAAAGTTTTTTTTACTCACTGATAGTTAAATGTTTGAATTAAGAAATGTATTCATGTGTGAGATACGTTTAGCTTAGCTTAGCTTAGCTTAGCTTAGCTTAAAGACCAGAAGCATAGCAGAGGAAACCAGCCTCCACAGAGAGAGGAGGAACAAACATCTTATTGACTAAAGAGTGAGACGCCAACACGTCAATAATCTCTTTTAAATGTAAAGTTGAGGACTGAGTGATGATGTCATCATTAACCTCTGTCAGGTTAAACAAACTCACAACGTTCTATCATGAAGAACCATCGTGTTGAGTTCTCTTCATATTCATACAAATACATCAAACAATGTGTTCAAATGAACCTCTGATGGA
>JAVDOI010000222.1:95000-170000 GCA_032191485.1 Leptoclinus maculatus | reverse complement strand
AGTTGCTCCGACTGTCTAATAACGACACAGATGGGTTTACATTGGACGCAGAGGGCCAGTGACAAAGCATCTGTGTTTGACGAGTTGGGAGTGAGAACAGGTTGGTTTTACATGATTTTTGAACATTGAAATTAAAACTTTGGAACCTGAAGGAGCAGAGTTTTCGGTCACTTGGGGGCAACGAAAACACTCTGTAAAATCCAACATCTCTTAACCTGTTACCAGACATTTGCCTCCCACGTCCAGCAGATACAAAGCAAACATGATGATTCATCAGTTTGTGTCCATGTATGAATGTTAGTCCAATATTCTCTCTCTTTTAGCTCCGTCTTTGGTCTCCACCACCTCCTGAGGGAAACATCTGTCTCTTTAGCAGCTAAATTCTCCACTATGTTCACCAGCTAGTCTCTCACTGAGTCTGATTGTTGTCGTTGTTAAGGAATCCGCCGCAGGACTTCAGTCTTATTGTTGAAACTAAAATACATGATTGTGTGAGAAAATAATCAAAGGAAGCAAATGGAAACGATGAAAGTGTGTTTGTACTAAAGATCTTATTGTTTTCAGCTGTCTTGAAAAACATGCACTAAAATGTACTAATTGAGGTTATTTGCAGCTTCCTATGATTTGCCTCATTTCATGGAATGACCTTCCAACTTTCAGGACTTTCCCGTTTCAGCCATCGTATCAGTGACATTCGCGGTGTCTCGTTTGACTTCCATAATCCTGTCACGTCACATTCATTCCAAAGTCCTCCCCTCTCACTCGACACTAAACCTGGACTGTAAAGAACGCTGCTTCGCTGCTTGACCGATTCCATTCATCCATCCAGTCATTCATTCATTGAGCCGACTGCTCGCTCCACAAACATCTCACTCACCGTCTCACAGTGAAACCAGCCTCCCTGAACTAATCGCTGCTCAATAGGAAACAGTTGTTGGCTCTAGCGCTGTTGCTGGTTGCCAAAGCAGAGAAGCAGGCATTCGGAAAGCAAACAAGTTTTAAAGTGACTGGAAGTGGGCAGAGGAGTCCACTGGTGATTTAAGTGAGTGTGTTCTTGTGGTGAAGATTCCAGAAAATTGTGTTTATGAAGTAAAAATGTATAAAAATATTAGTTTTGGCAGCAGTGGTTCACCTTTTCTTTTTTGCACTCAGGAGTGAAGTTATTATAGAGACAGTGAAATACAGCAGGACGGCTATACGAGTACATTATGATTGAGTGATTGACTCCACACGGTTCTCAACATGGCGAGGGCTGCACCAGCGGCTCGAAGCCCGCAGTGCTAACAGCGCTAACAGTGTTTTAACAGTACGTTTCCTGTAGCTAATCTTCAGATCTTAGCTTGTCAAAGGGTTATTTTAACCCGACTATGTCTACCAGGGGAGCAGTTGAATACTAAATGGATGAAATGGACAAGCTAGCTAAGTGTTAGCAAGCTAATGTAGTAAACTAAAGCGCTTAGCAAACATAATACTGCAAAGCTTTCTGATTTACATTCCACTAAAACACAAGCTGCTTTAGCTTAACTAACATAAATATAGTTAGCATGAAACTGACTGTTGGACAAAATGATTTTTGCACGCGTAACGTTAGAGATCCTGAGTGTCAGGATCACAGTTTTCTTTCTGCTGATGCCTCACTTTTGTCTTCTTAAAGGCTACGTTTTACAGTTCAGCAGCTTATAAAACCTTAGTTCTGGGTTCTTTACCCCGTTGATGGTTCATCTCACCACACAGCAGCTTTTAGGCATTTTTCTGCTGATTGCAAGCCGACGAACGGGACAAAGAGGCAACTTCACACAACACAAAGTCAATGGAGAGCGATGCATTGCTCTGACTCGATCGAGAACCTTTAACGTCAAGTAACAGTCTGACCTAAAAAAACCTTAAGTCTGGAAATCCGTGATGACAGTTCACCGCAGGTATTTAATCTAATTGAGGCTGTTTTAAACATTTATGGGCACCACGACACCCATTAACACAGCTTCACCTCCCATGTCGTTCATCTGTTAATCTCCCACTTTATTCCCATCGAGTGTTTTACTGTAAACAAAGAGCATCTGCTGCTGACGTTTAACTGAGACCTCAATGTTCTCAGGAACAAAGAGATGAAGTAGTTTTAGCGTATGTTGGAGGACGTTATTTCTATAGTAACAGCGGCCAACAGACTGCTTTGAACGCGGTGTGAAGGAGACATTACTTCAGTGATCTTCATGATAGAGAAACCTCAAACTGGATACAGACTTCCAGTTTTGACCGAGCTTTTATTGCAGCGGTAGAAGGTGGAAGTAAAAGAATAAAAGTCAGATGTTCTCATGTGAAAATAGTCAAAGAAGGAGACACATGGTGGACAGACGGCTCTGCTGAGCACAAACCGCCTGAAAAAAGCTCAACAACCTATTGACCAACATTGATCTTAAAAACAACTATTCACTCTGATTCCTTGTGTGTTTCCCCAAAAGCATCAGAGAGAAGCTGTGACGAACGACATTCATGATTCATGTCGATGTTTAAATGGGGCGCAAAACATGAGCGTGTTTGAATCTCAGGTCTCTCGACCGTCACAGTCTGACATCATTTCCGACAGTCAACTTCATCCTGAGGGTAGATTCTCTTGAAGCGTCTCCTACCTGAGTGGGAGAGCTGCAGCCGTGGCCCGGTTTGCCTCCAGGCTTTGCCGTCTGCCGGCTGCAGCCACAGCAGGAGACACAGCATCAGTATCTGAGGAGGCTTCGCTCCTCTGGCTCCTGGCTCCGGCATCTCTGACCGATCTTCACTGACGACGAGAGATAGATGGAAGAAGGTCGACCGGTCGCATCGAAGTCTGAGCTGCAGCTGACTGGAGGAGATAAAGAAGAGGGAGACGGAGAGAGACGTTAGGTGTTTTGTTAAATGGGTTTTATCAGCAGCATGACTCTATGCAACGTGTGCAGCGGACCCCAGCCAGACAATGGTGAAGCATACTGATGTTTGTTTCCAGAGGCCTTTATTCATGTTCAACCGTCATCCTTATTTTGATGAACACAAATTTACTTTTCTCTCCTTATGACCTTTCTCCAGAAAACACCATAAGAGCTACGGAACAGATACAACATAAATGTTTAAACATTCAGTAAATGACATTTAAATATACATGGGAGCATTAATCAAACATTTTCTTTCATGTATACTTCTCAAAAGCATATGTCAAACCGAAATCTAGCATTAGCTTGAAATTACAGTTTAGTCATTTAGCTAAGCTAACATTAGCATCTAGTTGAAACAGTAATATATCAAACACACAATGAACACAATAAACACACAATACCTTGTTCCCGTTCCAGCTAGGTGCTTAACCGTTAATTAGGAAACTCTTATTGCAGAGGAATATATTTTATAACACTTTTCTTTTTAGTCTGTACCGTCAATTTCGTACTTTTCTTGATGCGAAGTCAAGCTACCATACTCTGCCGAGATTTAGATCTGCTTCCGGTTTTGCCAAAAGGACTTCAAAATAAAGGACCCAAAACGTAAAATGGCACTTACAAAATAAAAGCTAGCAAGAAGTGATTAATTTAGGTAACTTCTAATTAAAAGGTTAGTAGGAAATATTCACAGAACCTCTTAAGAGTCCTTCACAACGTGATCTCATCGTTATTATATTCATTCATTATTACTGAAGGTTAACGTTGTGAAGCGGTGGCGGTTAGATTGAGGCAACAAAAAACACGTTGTTAGGGTTTAAAGAACCATCATGGTTTGGCTTAAAATAAGTAATCAGATCAACTTGTATTGTCACACGACTTTCTTTAGTGTAATAATGTCTGGTGGGTTCACTCATCACTGCGATGGTGTTTGACTGTGAGTGAGACCAGGCTGCTCCATGGATGGAAAATGTTAGTCTAACTTTTGGTAAGTCCACCTTAAAGAGCAACAAGCGTTCTTAAGAAGAAATTTGTTCACCGGCTTAACTCAGATTTCATCAATGTTTTCTTTTCAATGGCTCGCCAACCTCTCAATCTGAGAAAACACTGACTGGAGCTCGAGCACGATATCCAGAGGTCTCATTTACAAATCATATACAAAAGCACACGCTCATACACTGAAAAACAGAGACAGACAGAGAACGAGAGAGAGGACAGAGCTCCATTAGACCATAAGTGAGACAGATCCTCAAAGAACGAGCCTGAAGACAACCTGAACATTCACTTTACGTCAGCGGAGACGTGAAACTTAGTGAGAAAAGCAATAAACTCTTAAATAAACATGGTATTAGATTGATTCCAGATTAGCTTTGTGGTAATAAAACACATTAAGGAGATGAATCTGATACTGACAGATCATTTAATTCAAACTCCAACAGGGACCAATGACAAACAATCATATCAAGTCTAATCCAAGTCTAATCGAATCACTGCACCTTTGTGAAACAGACTTATTCCCTCTTTGGATGTGTCCTTAGCAAGCTGGTGGACACCTGAATCAATCTCTGGTCGACAGGAACTACATGTGCAGCTGAACTGGTGTTTTAATGGGAACGTAGCTCACGAGGGAAACCAAGCAATGTATCCTGTTGTACCGTTTACTATTGTGGTAGACCGGACAATTCTAAGAGCTCAGTTTGAGAAATGAGAGCAGGAAGTAGCTGCTGCGAGAGCAAAGACAGTTAGCTCGTTAGCTACTTTAATGCTGAACCCTTTTCCTCTTTAGCAGGAAGGACGACACACCAGACAAGTAAACGGCCTCCTAACAAAGACTGTGTGGTACTTTTGTGCCTCTTTTTGGTAGTTTTGTGTAGTTTTGCGGTTGCTTTGTTTGTCTTTGTTGTGGCTTTGCATCTACAGTAGTTTCGCGTTTTGTTCACCTCTTTGTGTTCGTTTCCCATCTTTTTTTGTCGCATTGCACCTCTTTGTAGTTGTTTTGTGTCTCCTTTTTGTCATTTTGTACCTTTAGTAGTTTTGTCTCTCCGTCATATTTTTCACCTATTTGTGGTCATGTTGTGTCTCTTTGTGGTCATGTTGTGTCTCTTTGTGGTCATGTTGTGTCTCTTTGTGGTCATGTTGTGTCTCTTTGTGGTCATGTTGTCTCTTTGTGGTCATGTTGTGTCTCTTTGTGGTCATGTTGTCTCTTTGTGGTCATGTTGTGTCTCTTTGTGGTCATGTTGTGTCTCTTTGTGGTCATGTTGTGTCTCTTTGTGGTCTCTTTGTGGTCATGTTGTGTCTCTTTGTGGTCATGTTGTGTCTCTTTGTGGTCACGTTGTGTCTCTTTGTGGTCTCTTTGTGGTCACGTTGTGTCTCTTTGTGGTCACGTTGTGTCTCTTTGTGGTCATGTTGTGTCTCTTTGTGGTCATGTTGTCTCTTTGTGGTCATGTTGTGTCTCTTTGTGGTCACGTTGTGTCTCTTTGTGGTCATGTTGTGTCTCTTTGTGGTCATGTTGTGTCTCTTTGTGGTCATGTTGTGTCTCTTTGTGGTCATGTTGTGTCTCTTTGTGGTCATGTTGTGTCTCTTT
Organism: Leptoclinus maculatus; assembly: GCA_032191485.1. NCBI lineage: Eukaryota > Metazoa > Chordata > Actinopteri > Perciformes > Stichaeidae > Leptoclinus > Leptoclinus maculatus. The sequence continues at coordinate 164,516 of JAVDOI010000222.1, read as the reverse complement.
GTGGTCATGTTGTGTCTCTTTGTGGTCATGTTGTGTCTCTTTGTGGTCTCTTTGTGGTCATGTTGTGTCTCTTTGTGGTCATGTTGTGTCTCTTTGTGGTCACGTTGTGTCTCTTTGTGGTCTCTTTGTGGTCACGTTGTGTCTCTTTGTGGTCACGTTGTGTCTCTTTGTGGTCATGTTGTGTCTCTTTGTGGTCATGTTGTCTCTTTGTGGTCATGTTGTGTCTCTTTGTGGTCACGTTGTGTCTCTTTGTGGTCACGTTGTGTCTCTTTGTGGTCATGTTGTGTCTCTTTGTGGTCATGTTGTGTCTCTTTGTGGTCATGTTGTGTCTCTTTGTGGTCACGTTGTGTCTCTTTGTGGTCACGTTGTGTCTCTTTGTGGTCATGTTGTCTCTTTGTGGTCATGTTGTGTCTCTTTGTGGTCACGTTGTGTCTCTTTGTGGTCATGTTGTCTCTTTGTGGTCATGTTGTGTCTCTTTGTGGTCATGTTGTGTCTCTTTGTGGTCATGTTGTCTCTTTGTGGTCATGTTGTGTCTCTTTGTGGTCACGTTGTGTCTCTTTGTGGTCACGTTGTGTCTCTTTGTGGTCATGTTGTGTCTCTTTGTGGTCTCTTTGTGGTCACGTTGTGTCTCTTTGTGGTCATGTTGTGTCTCTTTGTGGTCACGTTGTGTCTCTTTGTGGTCATGTTGTGTCTCTTTGTGGTCACGTTGTGTCTCTTTGTGGTCATGTTGTGTCTCTTTGTGGTCACGTTGTGTCTCTTTGTGGTCATGTTGTGTCTCTTTGTGGTCATGTTGTGTCTCTGCAGTCGTTCTGTGCCTCTTTGTGGTATTTTTATGGATGTTTGTCTTAACTTTGTGTATGTTTTCTGTTGTTTCGAATCTCTTTCTGTTCATCTGCAGTAGCCCACTTTACTTCCACCTCACACACAGAGTCTTGAACTGACCATGTTTTCACATGATAATTCATCACCATCCATCATGGCGGCTGGCTGGCTTGCATGTTGTCAGCAGGTTTTAAAGAGCTCAACAGGTTGAAGAGACGCCTGCTGAGAGAGCAAAGACAGTCGGAGGTTTAACTTGGCTGCTGAGACAGAAATCTGAATTCATAATTACTCAGATACGATCTGATGTCTGCATTGCATCAATAAGAAGGCATTTTATTCTCCAGCCCAGCAGAGTCTCTTCTTTCTTCTACACTAAACATGAACAAAATGTTCTGTTGTCATTGTGGGAAAGTGAGGACGAGTCTCAAATCCTTAAAGTTACCAACAGACTTCACAAGTTAAGCCTTTAATATCCTGTACCTTTTATCCACTTAACGGTAGCCTCGGGATAAAACCCTTTCAAATTAAAAGCATTCCCTTGTAATTCCTGGTGATGACAGATCATCCTCTGCTCTTCATTATTTTCATAAGACGTTTTGTTTGAGACTTTAACTGTACTTTGAAACATGAACAGAAGAGAAATCATTTCAGTTTGTTTTGTGTGTTAGAAGGAAGTCAAAATAAAAGGATGTTACTGTGTAAATCAAACAGAGAGAAGAGGAAGTGAATCAGAAACAGACTGAGGCTGTGGTGTGTATGTGAAGAGTAAACATCTTTAAATAAACGGTATTTCAAACAAAGCTGAAGTAAAGTCCAGGAGACAGAGATACATTTCTTCTTGTGGTGACCACGCCCACCCTCAATATGAAACCAATAATTACAATGTTTGTACTCAAAATATAACCGTAGACAGATGAACTGTGATTTAAGTTTGATGACATCATCGTTTGAAACATTGTTTTGCATCAACACGGAGACGGACGAGGGACAAACCGTCTCCTCCTCTGTGTGTGTGTCTGTCAGTGTGTGTGTGTGTGTGTGTGTGTGTGTGTGTGTATGTATCTGTCAGTGTGTGTGTGTGTGTATCTGTGTGTCTGTCAGTGTGTGTGTGTGTGTGTGTGTGTGTGTGTCTGTCAGTGTGTGTGTGTGTGTATCTGTGTGTGTTTTTTTGAGTTTCTTGTAAAGTTGGAAGTTCATTTTGTAAAGACTGTATGTTTTCAATGAGCGGAATTTGAAACGTGTTGCTGCACTTTTGTGGGAAAACGCACAAAAAATGAGCAACTTTTTCGTAAGAGGATACGATGCTTTTAAAAATCTTTTCTGGGTCACAACTTGTCTGGAAGCCTGAAGCTGAAGTACATAAACAACGTGATCATAATAATGAAATACATCAAAAGATCTAAAAGGTAAAATGACATCTGACTCTCAAGACGAGGAGTTACAAATAAACAACGACTTTAATTAAGAGATATCCTGATGAAGTTTTACACAGCGAGGAGAGGAGGTGTGGAGGGGAACGGTTCCCATGACTATCAGCTCGTATCTTTATTTCCTCTTCCTGTTGCACCATGGGGGGGCCGGGGGGGCTCAACAATGAGTAAACACGCTGCTCCACATCCATGTTCTCCAGCCACGTCTGGACTTCCATCATTATTAAACACGTTTAAATGTGGCGAGGGACGGCACGGGGTTACACATTTTGTTCTTTTATTTGTTCCTGTTATGTTGCTGATGCAGACAAACGTAGATGAAGAGATACGGTACGAGAGAAAGATGGAAACATTTAAATACAGAACACACGCTCCTGAAATAGATCTCTTTGTGTCGAGCTTCCTATGTTAGTGGAGGAAACGCTTGTTTGAATAAGGAGTGAATAAAAAGTCCAAAAATGGACTTTCTAAATGTGGAGAATATTGTGCTTGCTGACATTTCAAGCTTCAAAAAGGACGAAAAAGTAGTTTCTTTATGTTGTAGAAGTTGTATTTGTGTTGCAGGTTCATAGACGATGCTGCTGTTTCAAACACCACCGTTCACACCTTTGACCTGCTTTGTACAAATCACAGCCTCAGAATACTTCAAATGCTTTCTCTGACCTCCATCTCCCCGGAGGAGAAGAAGAAGAAGAAGAAGAAGAAGAAGAAGAAGAAGAAGAAGAAGAAGAAGAAGAAGAAGAAGAAAACAACCCACCAGCTGCCGCTCGAGGGATTAAATCGTTTTATTGTGTTTACAGGAGGACGAGGTGAAAATGTGGCCGGTGACTCGAGGGGAAGCTGAAGAATCTCAGTTTAACTGCGCGGATTGATTTACCGGATTCCTTTACTCCCCCCCCCCCCCCTCGAAATTCCTCTTCTTCTAACTTTTCTTGTTTAATCTTTTGTATTCATAACTTTATGTTTTAGTATTTCTTCTATCTTCCTCCTCTTCCTCACCGCTCCCTTCTTCTCTGGTTCTTCCTCAGAGTCTTCCTCTCGTCTCTGTGATGTGAGGAGGTGACAGCTTTAGGTCTTCCCTCTAATCCTCACCATGATTTAATAACTATTCCTCACCATGATTTAATAACTATTCCTCACCATGATTTAATAACTAATCCTCACCATGATTTAATAACTAACCTCCCTCCATCCGTCATCCCCGGCTGATCCCCGCTGTCCTCTTATTACTTCAACATGAAGTTAATAGCTCTGCTTTCTTAAATCTTAATCTGTCAGTCTGTCTTTTATGTGTCGCCCTCTTTTCTCTGTCAAAGTCCCGAAACGAATCAACTTTATCCTCCTTCATCAAACTACCAGACTCTTCTTCTTCTTCTTCTTCTTCTTCGTCTCTTTGCCTCCATATTGTACTTCTTTCCAAATACAAAGACATGACATTTAAAACCAACAGTTAGCTTTAGACGACAAAACCACCAACAGTTAGCTTTAGACGACAAAACCACCAACAGTTAGCTTTAGACGACAAAACCACCAACAGTTAGCTTTAGACGACAAAACCACCAACAGTTAGCTTTAGACGACAAAACCACCAACAGTTAGCTTTAGGCGACAAAACCACCAACAGTTAGCTTTAGGCGACAAAACCACCAACAGTTAGCTTTAGACGACAAAACCACCAACAGTTAGCTTTAGACGACAAAACCACCAACAGTTAGCTTTAGACGACAAAACCACCAACAGTTAGCTTTAGACGACAAAACCACCAACAGTTAGCTTTAGACGACAAAACCACCAACAGTTAGCTTTAGACGACAAAACCACCAACAGTTAGCTTTAGACGACAAAACCACCAACAGTTAGCTTTAGACGACAAAACCACCAACAGTTAGCTTTAGACGACAAAACCACCAACAGTTAGCTTTAGACGACAAAACCACCAACAGTTAGCTTTAGGCGACAAAACCACCAACAGTTAGCTTTAGACGACAAAACCACCAACAGTTAGCTTTAGGCGACAAAACCACCAACAGTTAGCTTTAGGCGACAAAACCACCAACAGTTAGCTTTAGACGACAAAACCACCAACAGTTAGCTTTAGACGACAAAACCACCAACAGTTAGCTTTAGACGACAAAACCACCAACAGTTAGCTTTAGACGACAAAACCACCAACAGTTAGCTTTAGACGACAAAACCACCAACAGTTAGCTTTAGACGACAAAACCACCAACAGTTAGCTTTAGACGACAAAACCACCAACAGTTAGCTTTAGACGACAAAACCACCAACAGTTAGCTTTAGACGACAAAACCACCAACAGTTAGCTTTAGACGACAAAACCACCAACAGTTAGCTTTAGACGACAAAACCACCAACAGTTAGCTTTAGACGACAAAACCACCAACAGTTAGCTTTAGGCGACAAAGCCACCAACAGTTAGCTTTAGGCGACAAAACCACCAACAGTTAGCTTTAGACGACAAAACCACCAACAGTTAGCTTTGGACGACAAAACCACCAACAGTTAGCTTTAGGCGACAAAACCACCAACAGTTAGCTTTAGGCGACAAAACCACCAACAGTTAGCTTTAGACGACAAAACCACCAACAGTTAGCTTTGGACGACAAAACCACCAACAGTTAGCTTTAGACGACACCGATCCCCTGATTTCTCTCCAGTGCATCCGTATCGTTCACATTTGTGATTTTTATAAAATGTCTCAACAACTATTGGATTAAACGTGCACTTAAACGTGTCACATATTTGACGGCAAAGTTCTCCGGTAATTTAATGACTTAATATCTGCAAAATCAAGACATTCCCATGAGCCTCAGATGTCCATGAGCAATACGAAAAATATTCATGTGCTCATTCAAATGAACAGGAAATGACTCATCTATCTGGCACAACTTAAGTTTTAGCTCTTGGAATGTCAATTTTTAAGTTTGACTTCTTAAGATAAAGGTATTTGTACCTTTTGACAAAAAGATAAAAGACTTGAGAGGTGATTCAGATTCAAACTGCTAACATAAGTCCCGAGGCACCCTGGTACCCGACATCTGTATCTCTGTGAGGCAGCAGAGCATAACAGTATGTTGGAAGGTCACATAGACGGAGTAGTAGCAGCAACAGAAGTGACATGTATCGCTCATATGAAAACATATGGAACGAGTGCAAAGCCTTTAAACCACAGTCACGAACATCGAGAGATGGAAACTAATCAGACACGTTACTGTCAACATCTGGATGAGATCCACTCATTATTCTACTGCTGCTAATTACATTTTAAAAGGAAACCTTCAATGAAAATACCATCTCTATTTATTTTCATGCCGCTTTTCTCCGTTATGGATCAAGAAAGAGAAAAGCAGCATTAAAGTTCCTGTAATGATCAAGTAACACGATGATTAGGTAGAAGAAATGTGTCTCCAAATGCTGAAAAGGGATTTTCTCTCAGGTGTGTGTGTTCCTCACTGAGCAGTGCGTCCTCTTAATAAAGACAGCAGATGTTTAAAAGACATTTAAACAAAATGACTACAAACTGCACTATTTATATCGTCGTTCCTACTTCAACAATCCTTTTGGCTCATTCAGAAATAAACTTCAATGTAAGCTTGAAAAAGCACAATCAAAAAAGTCACTTTTACACAATGGTGCTCAGCCCCGTCTTTGAAAAGTGATATTCCCATTCAACCAAACTGCCTTGTGAATGAGGTTTTGAGTTGAAACTTATTTTGTCGTGGTTATTTAAGTCCGTGTGGATCGGAGGTCTTAGTGGCGTTTGGGTTAAAAAACACAGTATTCCTTGTGAACGCAGTACTTTTGTGGTCTAAACATAGACTCTCTGGTTTGTTACTTCAACGCATCAACAAAATATGAAAACTAAGTTTATATATAAGAACTAAAAGAAGAAATCCTGTTCTTGAAATGTGTGAACTAGCGTATAGTCACATGAAACATGTTAATGTTCAGACCTACTTTCTCAGGAGGAGGAATACACACATTGTGACAACATGTGAAAGTACTCATGTGGATGGAAATGATGAAAGAAAGACAGTAAATCTCAGAGTCTTCCTCTGACGTTCAAACATTTGTTCTTTCACGGAACTGTTTTTGATTTACTTACTGGAAACTCTCCCACACGTCACCGATGTGTCGAGGTGAAAACACTCACAAGGCCGACGTGGACGTTGAGCCAAAGGACAGATCGCAGAGATCCATGTTATTTCCTGACTTTTATCTTCCAAACACTTCTGTGTTATATCATCATGTTCAGATCACATGAATATTTTGAGCCCATCTATTTGCTTCATGTCTTCTATTTGGATCTACACAGTTTCAGTCCTATCGTATGTATAAATGTACCATATATGTTTAAATATCACCAGAGAGATCAATGCAAACCTGAAGCAGGAAATGACATCATGACCAAGTCCTTCTGATGTGTTTCTATGTGAAAACGTGCTCCAACCAGATGGAGACGTGTTGAAAAAGTGTGAAAGCAGCTCCGGGACGTCTCTGAACCCGCTGGTATCACTATCGTACAGTCAGTGCAACCTGCTCATAATGAACACATGTGACTGAGTTTTAGGGTCTTTTTTTCCTCTGAGGAGGAAATTACTGAAGGATTCTTGATTCAGACTCAAACACATGAAAAGCTCATTTGGAGTCGAACTATATTCTGCACAGCAGAGGCTGAATGTGTAGAAACAGGCCTGCTGGATTAACACTCAATAAAAAACATACTTAGAAGTATTTAGAAGTTACTGGCAAACAATTTAATGATACCGTTACTCATCGGTGGATTATGAGACAATCGGCCCAACAGACAGACTTCAGTGGTTTAGCCTCTTGTAGTTGTTTTGTGTCTCTTTGAGGTCATATTGTGTCTGTAGTTGTTTTGTACGTCTTTGTAGTTGTTTCGTATCCGTTTATAGTCATTTTAATCTATTTGTAGTTCTTTTGAGTCTCTTTGTAGTCATTTTTCATCTATTTGTAGTTCTTTTGCGTCTCTTTGTAGTCATTGTATGTCTGTAGTTGTTTTGTGTGTCTCTTAAATCTCTATATATCTCGATGGAGTCTGGTCCATGAGGCAGTCAATGCTCCAGTGTTTCATTACTGACTCATATTCTAGAGAATTCCTAACAAACGAGATGGGATCAACGATTACATTAATATGAAAATATGCTCGCCGTACATGCCGTGACTTGATGGTTTAGTTTTTGAGTTTATCTATAATCTCGACTGTTTTATTTCCATTGCCTGCTGAAGTTACAGACGTTGATCCTTTCTTCAGGTCTCTGTGATCAGAGTCCTCCAGACGTCAGACTCTCCACAGGAAACCAATAAACATTCTTGAATCCAGGACAAAAGTCTGAGTGATGGTGAAATGTTCCAACGTTCTCTCCTGGAAGGATTTGAACAAAGTGAGACTTCCTTTACAAGAAGGTGAAATGAAAAAATATATTTTTCTTTTTCCGACATAGACGAACAAACTCCTGAAGGATAAACACACGATGACAAGATGATGAATACGTCATAAATAAAAGACCCTGTTTTGTATTATCTTTATTCTTTTGTCTAAAACAAAACACATGAATCCCAGATGCACTAATAACTACGAGGTGATTAAACGAGAGCCAAAGTGAAACCAGAAGTCCTGGATTCTGTTTCAGAAGAACCGAGACGGTCTGAAAAGGTCTCAGGATCCAGTTCAACCGCTCACAAGGTTTTCTGATATCAAGTATATATTCATAGCATGAAAAGTTAAAGAACTATTAAATACGTTTGCTGGTCGTGAGCTTTGAAGGAAGCGATCTGTAAAAGTGATCGATGTGCAAGATCATTTATTATCATTATGTTTATGAGCATGTGATCGATCAGAAAGAAGATCAAGAAGATCCAGTAATGATCCCGTCTGCTAATGTTACATCATGTCACTTTGTCTGCCGGTTCGTAAGTATTCATGACATAAAGGATCCCGTTTCAGACTCCACTGATGCTGTTCATAACCATGAAACACTGTAGGTGTTGGTTTGGGTTCAAATAACTACCGGAGTCGTCTTTTGGCTGAAATACCTTTTTTTTGCGTAACTCAATCACCTCCTCTTCCACTGATCCTGTGTGGGGCTTTAAGGTCTTTATACTTCCTGGTTCATGATTACGTGCATCGAATACGAATTCATTTCTTGAGATATCTACGAAATGCAGCTCATTCATCATGACCGGTGGAAAACGCTGCATATTATACCTTTAAGGGTCTTTACAGAGAAGAGATCAGAGCGACTAAAAACCCTCAAAGGAGAGCTACAGAAGCTGGAGGAAGGTCCTAAAACCCAACATCAACCTCTCACTGTGCTACAACAAAAACACTGTTCAGCGTCATTATTCCACAGTTCATGAACATGAATAGAAAAGTATGAAGAGGTGAAAGAACACGCCGGTTTCATGTTCAGATGAAAGACTTTGCGGTCGAGTGACACAGCGAGTGAGTGCATGTCTCCTTTCTTTTCCAGAGAGACGAGAGTCAAGACCAACAAACAGCGTTGTGGGAACTGAGCTGCACTGGACGAGGAAGTCTGGGAAGAGGAAACCGTCTTCCTCACCTCCCTGTGATGACCGCCTCCTCTCCCTCTATCTGACCAAGGCCTCGAGGAAATATCCGCTCTCTGCCTCAGGGGGATTCTGGGAAGAGGAAAAAAGGGCTGATGTCATCCGCTTCCAGATGGCAGCGTCAGGAAAGAGAAGAATAGGAAACGGGCCTCTTGATTCTGACACAACTCTTATCCTTCAAGTGAGTCACATGTTATTACGCTTCAGCCGCATTGTCACAGAGAAAAGACTTGTTGTTCCCGTTATTCATCTGTCAGATGAGCGGTTTGGTTCACACGACGTTTGAGGAAGTAGAAATCTTCAGCATTTCAACTACAACATCCAGAAGTGTAACGGACCGATGTCGTGCAGTTTAACACACAATCATTACTCAATTCAACCATCACAGTGTGAAATAAAGTGTTACTGACGATCTTTATCCTCCAATATTCAGTCAAACATGTGATCAGGACTTCATTCATGTTTTTCTAGTGAATATCAGTGTGACCTGGGTTCTCTAGAAGATACACTTGTTCCCTTTATTCTGTGCTGAACATCCAGTGTTCACAGAGAACTTCATCACCGTGTCCTGATGTAAATGACAGGATGATCACTTTCTATCTTGAACTTTATCACAGTTTGTGACGCACCGTGATGTAATATATTCTATCAGAACAAGATATTCAGATTAGCGTGTCGGGAACATGTCAACAAAACCTCCAGGCTGTCTAATCATGTTCTTCTCACCGCTAACTGCTTTGTTTGTCTGTTAGCCACGTTAGCTATCGTCTCATAGACTTCTATACAACCAGAGGAGTCGCCCCCTGGTGGACACTAGAGAGAATGCAGCGTTAACAGGTTGTCTCCTGGTTAAAACTATCCTTTAATCTTTAAAACTCAATGTTTAATACTAAGACGTATCACATATAACATGGTTGCATGTCACACTCATCCTTCTCCTAATGTTTCCTGTCTCTATCTTTTACTACCAGCTTTCCAAGAAAGGCAAAATTAAGTTCAGGCCGACTGCATCACGTGATGAGTAGAACACAGTCACAGTGTGAAGGACCTGATTCATACAACAGGTGCACCACGAACACCTTCTTGTCTTTTTAACACGTTGTGTTCCTGTCGACAGCAGAATGAAGCTTTTGTTTGTGTTTCCTGGAAGCAGCCCAGAAGGAAACTGCTGCTGATTGTTAGAGCGAGGGAACAAACATCGTTAGGCTGAGACCTCTGAAGGGAAGCGTGAGTGTACATTCAGGTGTTTGTGTGCACGAGAGTGTGTTCCTGCCTCTGTGTGAGTGCATATCATCACTCGTGTGCAGTGTGGCTGATGTACGGCTGTTGGGGAAGGGTGGAGGATAAAGAGGCGACCAGCGGGAACCTGAGGTTTGTTATTGCCTCAACAAATAAAGAAAACCATAAAGAACCCTCCAGGCAACCTATTTAAATATGAAACATCGGTTACTTCTATACTTGAGTCTGTGAAGGGGGATCTCCAGCTGAGTACATTGCAACCTTTCAGAAACTTTTACAGGATTCATCAGAGTCATTATTGTATGAGCGTAAAGAGCGGGATGGATAGTTAGCTAGGTAGGCTAACGTTAGCTTGTCCATCTATCGCTTCGTATGATGTCTGAACGTGTGATATTCCTCACCATCGAGCTGCACAGTGGAATGCCTCTTTTAAAAACGTCCATAGAACGAGAGGCACGAGTCAGAACTGACATAGTGCAACAACACAGAAGTCCAGGTGTCGTCCTGGACAGTCAGTCACAACTGAAGTCTGGAATTCCGATCAGTCTGAAGGGACCGTTAAAGATCGGTATGCACGAAGGTAAGAGACGAAAAATGAGTTTCATTTACAAAGGAGTGCAGCGAGATAAGGGCGTGTTCGGTCTGATTTACAGCCCAGTGAGTTCAGGTTCAAGTGTCGACTGTTTGAGAGGTGAAGTAACGGACTTCATGCTCACTGGACCGTAACGAGACGAAGTCAGCATCACTTTAAACCATCGCTGAACACAAACACGGTGTAATCATTACCTCCATTTGCACGAATACCTCAGTTCCATTGTCATTGTTCTTTATGTTCATATATATACTTATGGATGTATATTTATATTCATATTGTACATAGTCGTTAAATGTTTATGCTTACATCTGTTCTGCTTTGTGTCCGATAACAAGATGTCTGTGAAAGCATATTATAACTCTTATTAAGAATTGTTCCATACGTTTGAGGCTTTTATCAAGCAAAAGAAAATGGATTTAAAAAAATCTGTAACTTCATCAAAATGTTAAATCTATAATTAATACAACGACCAGTTAGAAGGAGCTCGGAGAAAACATTCACACTCAGCCACCCACCGATCCCATTCACACACACACACACACACACACACACACACACACACACACACACACACACACACAGAGGCCTTTAGATTGACACCTAGAGAGTGAGACCCCCCCCCCCCCCCCCCTCATTAGGCGTCTTAGCGGCCGTGTGAGAGCAGCGTCTATTCACTGGAGCTGATGGGAACACTGGGACCAGCCGAGCAAAAACACAACCAACCGACGGGGAGGCAACCACACACACACAAAGGAGAGAAAAGACCTCGCTCTTCATCCTCATCTTCATCCCAATCCTCAGTCTGCTCTCAGCTCGGTTTTTGTATAAAAAAGAGGAGAAGTCGTCTTAAAGAAAAAGTCGTTTTTAATCCTTCTGTCACTCAGAGCAGAAACCCCCGACGGAGACTAAACAGGAAGCCAACGGCAGCACTAGTGAAGGGTACCGTAGTGATACTAGTACCACTATTTATACTGCTTAGCGGCTCGGTTCCTTATTGATACTCTTATCGGTTATCTTTGATTATTTTGTGAGAAAAAAAGACAATTAATTAAGAAAAGAATCCACATTTCTTCATTATTCTTGTAAACAAATAGTCTTTCTTGAGCAGCAACACAAGAAGTTCTAAATCTTTAAGACACATTCTCAGCTAAACGATGATCTCAGTGATTATGTTTCATTGATTATGTTCTTCTGATCAAACTCCGTATGACATCACTACCGTATGACATCACTACCGTATGACATCACTACCGTATGACATCACTACCGTAGGACATCACTACCGTAGGACATCACTACCGTATGACACCACTACCGTATGACACCACTACCGTAAGACATCACTACCGTATGACATCACTACCGTATGACATCACTACCGTATGACACCACTACCGTATGACACCACTACCGTAAGACATCACTACCGTATGACATCACTACCGTATGACATCACTACCGTATGACACCACTACCGTATGACATCACTACCGTAGGACATCACTACCGTATGACACCACTACCGTATGACACCACTACCGTAAGACATCACTACCGTATGACATCACTACCGTATGACATCACTACCGTAGGACATCACTACCGTATGACATCACTACCGTATGACATCACTACCGTATGACATCACTACCGTATGACATCACTACCGTAGGACATCACTACCGTATGACACCACTACCGTATGACACCACTACCGTAAGACATCACTACCGTATGACATCACTACCGTATGACATCACTACCGTAGGACATCACTACCGTATGACATCACTACCGTATGACATCACTACCGTAGGACATCACTACCGTATGACACCACTACCGTATGACACCACTACCGTAAGACATCACTACCGTATGACATCACTACCGTATGACATCACTACCGTAGGACATCACTACCGTATGACACCACTACCGTATGACATCACTACCGTATGACATCATTACCGTATGACATCACTACCGTATGACATCACTAATGTATGACATCACTACCGTATGACATCACTACCTTATGACATCACTACCGTATGACATCACTAACGTATGACATCACTACCGTATGACATCACTACCGTATGACATCACTAATGAATGACATCACTACCGTATGACATCACTACCTTATGACATCACTACCGTATGACATCACTAATGTAGGACATCACTACCGTATGACATCACTACCGTATGACATCACTACCGTATGACATCACTAATGTATGACATCACTACCGTATGACATCACTACCGTATGACATCACTACCTTATGACATCACTACCGTATGACATCAGTACCGTATGACATCACTACCGTATGACATCACTACCGTATGACACCACTACCGTATGACATCAGTACCGTATGACATCACTACCGTATGACATCACTACCGTATGACACCACTACCGTATGACACCACTAACGTAAGACATCACTACCGTATGACATCAGTACCGTATGACATCACTAACGTATGACATCACTACCATATGACATCAGTACCGTATGACATCACTACCGTATGACATCAGTACCGTATGACATCACCACCGTTACCTGACGGCTGCTCCACAGACGATGTTCTGCTTGTTGCTCACATGTTGTGATGAACTTACTTGTGAGGGTTTTATTGTGTTTGAGACGACCAGAGTTCTCTCTGATCACTCTGAGCATCTGACCGTAGACAGGACACTGTCTCACCTCTTTGTGGAGGATTTACTGACATCTTCTCAACTCTGAAGAGCACGAGAGAAATAAACTTTATTGGGTTTTTCACACTTCAGGTGGAGTTCTTCTGTTTTCTGCATGAAGTCTTTGTCGTATAGTTTCTGAAAGTTAAATAAAGTTCCTTTGAACAACGCTTGACGGGAGTGAGTTGATGACACACAGGCCTTCGTATCTCTGATTCCTGCATAAGAAGCTCTGCTGTTACACAACTGAACTGATCCCAGAGCAGTTTTAATGAGACATCGTGAACAAAAAGATGAATCTTGGTGGGTGACGGAGTGTGACGGGCCAGAGGGTCAAATACCAGCCAGTATATCAGTCCCATCAAATAAAAGCTTCACATGCAGGTTGGTACGCTGCCAAAAGCATTTCCCAGCATGCCGTGTGTTTGCATGTACTGAATCTCTGCTGCTGTGATAAGACATCAGAGGAGGAGGAGGAGAGATCATCTACTCCCATCGCCCAGAGTCTGAACCCAGACACACACACCACACACACACACACACACACACACACGCACACACACACACACACACTCATTGTCTGAGTGACGGGAGGAAACAATAGAGCTGAAATCTAAACTGGAACGATGTTTGAGAGAAAACAGCGGCGGATGGAAACGCTCTCGTAACGGCTGTAATAAAAATAAAAAGACGCTCGTTTGTTACGACGTTCAAGTGAAAAAAGTGTGTCTTTTGTGTCGTTTAAGAGCTCGACATTAAACTTCACCAGACTGGTCGGTTTGTGTCTTTTGATTTGAGGAGCAGGAAGCAAATAAAGTTTCTCTGGGAGACAGAAAGTATCTGTTTTAAAGTGCAAGTTCAAGTTGTAAAGGACAGGAAGTGTCTGTGTGTCATGTGGACACAGATTAAACACACACCAACACCTTGTGTGTGTGTGTGTGTGTGTGTGTGTGTGTGTGTGTGTGTGTGTGTGTGTGTGTGTGTGTGTGTGTGGGACCAGGACGTCCTCACAAACATAGAAAAAGTCATTATTACGTCAGTTTAGGGTTGAGACTAAATGTAGGATGTGATGACGCCTCATTACAGATGTTGTGATGTCATCACTGTCAGTGACAGGCGTTCTTATTTTTCTGTCCATGCTGACTTGTAAAAAAAACACGATTAGAAACCGGCTCACTACTGAGCGTGTGCAGCTCTCTGACTTTACACCCGTCTGTAGTGCCCATGAGCAAGATGAGCTTCATCCGTCGTCAACAACAGAGGTTTGATATAATGTACACACACACACACACACACACACACACACACACACACACACACACACACACACAGGCTCAACCACAGCAGTAGAAACAATGGCCTCCAAAATAAAGTCCTTTATGTCAACTACATTGTCTTGAAGTAAATCAAATAAACGTCTCCCTGAGGACATGAATAAAACACAGCCTTTTATTTTCCTGTGTGTGTGTGTGTGTGTGTGTGTGTGTGTGTGTGTGTGTGTGTGTGTGTGTGTGTGTGTGTGTGTGTGTGAGTGTGTGTGTGTGTGTGAGAGTGTGTGTGTGTGTGTGTGTGTGTGTCCTGTTATTGTCTTACTGGTGTAGACCAAACAGCCCAGCAGGGAGCCGACACACATGAACAATGTGTGCAGAAGAATCAAGGACACAACGACAGTATTCAGCTCGTTAAGAAGCTGTAAAATAAGCAACATGTGCAGATGAATGTCTGGGTCTAAATATGTGTGTGTGTGTGTGTGTGTGTGTGTGTGTGTGTGTGTGTGTGTGTGTGTCTGTGTGTGTGTGTGTGTGTGTGTGTGTGTGTGTGTGTCTGTGTGTGTGTGTGTGTGTGTGTGTCTGTGTGTGTGTGTGTGTGTGTGTGTGTGTGTGTGTGTGTCTGTGTGTGTGTGTGTCTGTGTGTGTGTCTGTGTGTGTGTGTGTGTCTGTGTGTGTGTGTGTGTGTGTGTGTGTGTGTGTGTCTGTGTGTGTGTGTGTGTGTGTGTGTGTGTGTGTGTGTGTGTGTGTCTGTCTGTGTGTGTGTGTGTGTGTGTGTGTGTGTGTGTGTGTGTGTGTGTGTGTGTGTCTGTGTGTGTGTGTCTGTGTGTGTGTGTGTGTGTGTGTGTGTGTGTGTGTGTGTGTCTGTCTGTGTGTGTCTGTGTGTGTGTGTGTGTGTGTGTGTGTGTGTGTGTGTGTCTGTGTGTGTCTGTGTGTGTGTGTGTGTGTCCTGGCGCCGGCTCCACGTCTGTTCAGATGGTTTCTGAGCGGAGGAAGCGCTCAGCTTGGCAGAAATACTTTATTGTTGCCTCAGTCCTGATAAGAAGTTATTAATTAGTCAGTTAGACGAACACAATGACACAATAGAGTGAGATAGTGCTGCTGTATGTGTGCCAACGTACACACACACACACACACACACACACACACACACACACACACAGTTCTGTGGCTGTGTGTGTGTGTGTGTGTGTGTTTTGTTCTTCGTCCAAAACAATTAGAGAAAATAAAGACAGAAGAGTGATAATAAAATAAGACGATAAAGCTGCCAGTGTTCTTCTTCACGATCATTTATGAAACCAAATACACCAAAATTAAAACTGTACACAGACTACTTCATTACTATGAGCTAATTATTTAATATCATTTGTACAGAAACTGTTCTGTCCACAGCCAGAAGAGGTTTCCACTGAAGCGTTGAACTTTCAATGAGAGCTCAAACTTCATTTGTTCATTCTTGATCATGATATTAAAGATAATGACCAGAGGAAGACAAACACAGAGAACGAATATGAAGAGAAGGATTCACAGCACCGAGCCTCCTTCTCTAAATACCGATCGAACTGAGCTGCATTCAAATCAAATAAATACATTCTTCCTGAACTGTTATCACGTCTTCTCTCACTCGTTCACTAATAGTTCACAGCTCGACGGGCCTGAGGTTCCTTCTGTGGAACCTGAGGAACCTTATCAATGAACTCACGTCTAGACGACAACATGTTGATTATCAATGAACTCACGTCTAGACGACAACATGTTGATTATCAATGAACTCACGTCTAGATGAGATGAGACTTCGTTAGTCACACGTGATGTATTCAAGAAACGTCGGAAAGATGAAAATCTGACGATAACGATGCTTTTTACAGCTTCTGTCTGATAACCGGTGAAGTTTTGCTGACTTGTTTAAAAAACAACATGCTTTTCAATCTCTCCGGCGGGTTTTAGGGTTCAGAGGGTTAAAAATGCATGAAGTTCATTTAGTACATTATGGTCCATTTAGAGTCAAACAGACCATAAAGCAGGGGATGATTTAGGGGCGGGGCTACACGGTGATTGACAGGTCTCTACCAGAGACGTATACGACGTCTCTACGTCACTCCTCCTCAGACCAGATATGGTCACTTCCTGTTCACTGGTTGTGAAAAAACAAGATGGCGACGGACAAAATCGCTTCATAACATCAGTCCACAAACTAATGAGTGACATCACGATGAATACGACTACTAATTATATAAAGTCTTTGGTAAAAACATGAAAGTCTATATATCTAGAGTTTGTCCGCTCTGGGCTGCTGTAGAAACATGGAGGACTGAAGAGGACCTGCTCCACATGTAGGTTGTCAGTCAGTGACATCATCAGGGGGCCTCCACTAGAACCCGGCCAGTGACCCACACTGGATCCTGAACCTTGGGTTTGACCCGGCTGTCAGTGAGGCAGCTGTCTCGTCCTCCGGGACGGAGACACTGAGCCTGACTGGGTGGTCTGCTCTCACTTCACTTTACAATGTTTACTTTGTTCAACACATTGCATTTAACTCACACTCCTTCTGCTCAGCAACATTTTGACTGTTTATGATTCACAATGTTACAAAGAAACTAAAATAATCAGACACCAAAGTTTAATATCTTCTTAATCAATTAAAAAAACTCCTCTGAGACGTATTAAAAGGGTCATAGTGCATTTACAATGAGTTATGATTAAAGGAACAGTTTGACATTATGGATGATACTGTTCGAAGGAATTTAAACAGATTAAAGAGACAAGATCTGGCGTGTTAATCACAGAGATGTGACGTGTTAATCACAGAGATGTGACGCGTTAATCACAGAGATATGACGTGTTAATCACAGAGATGTGACGCGTTAATCACGGAGATGTGACGCGTTAATCACAGAGATGTGACGCGTTAATCACAGAGATGTGACGCGTTAATCACGGAGATGTGACGCGTTAATCACGGAGATGTGACGTGTTAATCACAGAGATGTGACGTGTTAATCACAGAGATGTGACGTGTTAATCACAGAGATGTGACGCGTTAATCACAGAGATGTGACGCGTTAATCACAGAGATGTGACGCGTTAATCACGGAGATGTGACGCGTTAATCACGGAGATGTGACGTGTTAATCACAGAGATATGACGCGTTAATCACAGAGATGAGACGTGTTAATCACAGAGATATGACGCGTTAATCACGGAGATGTGACGCGTTAATCACAGAGATGTGACGCGTTAATCACAGCGATGTGACGTGTTAATCACAGAGATATGTGTTAATCACAGAGATGTGACGCGTTAATCACAGAGATATGTGTTAATCACAGAGATGTGACGCGTTAATCACAGAGATGTGATGTGTTAATCACGGAGATGTGACGCGTTAATCACAGAGATATGACGTGTTAATCACAGAGATGTGACGCGTTAATCACGGAGATGTGACGCGTTAATCACAGAGATGTGACGCGTTAATCACAGCGATGTGACGCGTTAATCACAGAGATATGACGCGTTAATCACAGAGATATGACGTGTTAATCACAGAGATATGACGTGTTAATCACAGAGATATGACGTGTTAATCACAGAGATGTGACGCGTTAATCACAGAGATATGTGTTAATCACAGAGATGTGACGCGTTAATCACAGAGATGTGACGCGTTAATCACAGAGATATGACGTGTTAATCACAGAGATGTGACGCGTTAATCACAGAGATGTGACGCGTTAATCACAGAGATATGATGTGTTAATCACAGAGATGTGACGCGTTAATCACAGAGATATGACGTGTTAATCACAGAGATGTGACGCGTTAATCACAGAGATATGATGTGTTAATCACAGAGATATGATGTGTTAATCACAGAGATGTGACGCGTTAATCACAGAGATGTGACGCGTTAATCACAGAGATATGATGTGTTAATCACAGAGATGTGACGTGTTAATCACAGAGATATGATGTGTTAATCACAGAGATATGTGTTAATCACAGAGATGTGACGCGTTAATCACAGAGATGTGACGCGTTAATCACAGAGATATGACGTGTTAATCACAGAGATGTGACGCGTTAATCACAGAGATGTGACGTGTTAATCACAGAGATATGTGTTAATCACAGAGATGTGACGCGTTAATCACAGAGATGTGACGCGTTAATCACAGAGATATGATGTGTTAATCACAGAGATATGATGTGTTAATCACAGAGATGTGATGTGTTAATCACAGAGATGTGACGTGTTAATCACAGAGATGTGACGTGTTAATCACAGAGATCTGACGTGTTAATCACAGAGATATGACGTGTTAATCACAGAGATATGACGTGTTAATCACAGAGATATGATGTGTTAATCACAGAGATATGACGTGTTAATCACAGTGTTAATCACAGAGATATGATGTGTTAATCACAGAGATGTGACGCGTTAATCACAGAGATATGATGTGTTAATCACAGAGATATGACGCGTTAATCACAGTGTTAATCACAGAGATGTGACGTGTTAATCACAGTGTTAATCACAGAGATATGATGGTGCTGCTGTGGAAGAGTTTCTTTCCTTTGGACAGTCAGGCTAGCTGGTTCCCCCCGTTTCCAGTCTTTGTGCTAAGCTAAGCTAACGGGCTGCAGCTTCATACTGAACAAACAGAAATGAGAGAAAATGTTCCTTTAACTGTAACAAATTCTACGTCTGCCGCTCTCTCTTTATTTATTTCATCTCTATCACTTTAGTTTATTAAACCAACAAAACCCCAAAATATGTTCACAGAAGAAGAGACCATAGAAGGAGAAGTGAGTCAAATGTAACATGTTATGTATCAGGTAGACATCTTGTTTCTTTCTCACACACTCAGGAAACAGCAGAGGAGGAAGGAACAACAAGCAAACACACTCAGAGCATCCTAACGAGCATCAGTCACAATGAGGCCATTCTACGGCTGTGAATGCACATCGGACACACACACACACACGCACACACACACACACACACACACACACACACACACACACACACACACACACACAGTGTTGAGGTAGAACAACATTACATTTCTAAAATGAAGTAATGAATGACTCTTTTAGTCTCTTTCTTCAGGGTGTGTTGTGTGTTTTGTGTCCTTTGTGGTGAAGCGCTGGAGAGTTAAGAGGTGGGGGATTTCTCGACCTCACAGAGTGGTGTGTGTGTGTGTGTGTGTGTGTGTGTGTGTGTGTCCCAAAGCTGGATATCTGTGGGTTGGAGGAAGAGGAAGAAGGTATTTATTTAATCATACGAGAGCCTTCATGGAGGAAGAGGAGGATGTTATTCTGGGCTCTTCATCGGTGTGTGTGTGTGTGTTTGTGTGTGTTTAGCTGTGGTTTTTCAGGGTGTGTGGCGTTTTAATTCGTGGCTCTGACTGTTTTATTTTGTGATGTTAACCTCAATCAGACCAAACAGGCAATGAAGAAACTCTAAGACACGGTGAACCGTCTCCTGCTGTCGTTCACTTTAACGTCTCTGGTTTGTTGTGATTTAAGCCGTTAAAATAAAGAGAATGAGGGAGGGGTCGACTGCCTCCCCTCCCTCATTCTACTACTTCTGATCAAAGCACTTAACCTCCAACGTCCCCAGAGGAGCCACAAAGGACCGGAGCGATGTGAGGAAGCTCAGTGGGAGGAGAGGGAACGTCAAGCAGAGGGTTGGTGAAGAGGAGCGTCTGCTCACGCTCATGTTCCAAACATAAAAACTCAAAACTCGTCCACTAAGAAGTGTGCAAATGATTATGTCACATAGACCTGATCTGGGCTTCTACTCTTCATCACTTTGACCTGTCGGCATCATCACGACTGATACGTGGTGCTAGAACGAGTTATCACTCAACACTCTGTTCTTCATTCAGTTCTTGTTGTGTTGAGATGACGAGCAGACTTAACGGCTTTAAGAGACGATACGAGATGAAGAATATTCTGCTTTATTATATCTAGAAGAAAAGATTTAATAAATATATCGTGCTACAGAGAAGAAGCACAATATCTATGACATGAAACACCCAAGAAGCTGCTGAGATTTCTGTACATTGACTCACAATTATAACACAATAATCAGGAGGATGACGTCATGGGTTCATAATGAACGTGGTGGGAAGTTTGGGTTTCTTTAAACGAGAAGAGAAATCCTGATGTCATTCATTAGCAGTGACAGGGTGTGTGTGTGTGTGTGTGTGTGTGTGTGTGTGTGTGTGTGTGTGTGTCTCTGTGTGTGTGTGTGTGTGTGTGTGTGTGTGTGTGTGTGTGTGTGTGTGTGTGTGCAGCTGGTTTGGGGCGTAACACCAGGCTTCATATTGTTTCATCATCAATCTTGTTTTTAAATGACAGATATACATTTCTTTAGGAATCACACTGTGTGCAGATGTTTTAGGCTTTAAAACCTTTAATAACTGTAATGATTAATATCAGTTATGGAAATCTGTTGGAGTGAAAATTAGCGAATGTTTTCAGTTCAAGACTTAAAATCTGATGAAATCCAGCGACAGCATCGTCGGGTTAAAAACTATCTCACCGGGATCGGAGAGAAAATTCTAAAATGTTATTTCATTCATCAGATTTATACAATTTATTTAAGTTCCTCTGTTAACAGCAGCAAAGTGTAACACGTCACTCCGTGTTGTTTGTCTGCGTTGGTCACTACTTTAACTCCCTCATGTCTTATTTACTCAACTTTTATTTGTTTATAATGGCCACGCCCCCTTCTTTGTGATAATATATTGTTATGTATATTGTATTATTATCAGTACAGCTTGTATATGAGGATGTATGGTTGTCTGGATGAATATGATCAGAATGTATATTTAATATAAATGTTTTCTTTGCGTCACTTGTTGAGATCAATGAGCTCATTTATTTACTGAGGACATCCGTCAGGTTTCTCCTTTAGTCGTCTCGTAGAGTCTCTCCGGCCTCAGAGAGCACGAGTCTTAAATCATCGAGTCTTCATCGTTCAGAGAAGACGAGATGTTTATGAACAGAGAAGGTCAAAGGTCAAAGAAAAGCTTCAGAGATCACACACACACACACACACACACAGACACACACACACAGAGACACACACACACACACACAGAGAGACAGACACATACATATACAGACACACAGACACAGACACACACACACACACACACACAGACAGACACACACAGAGAGAGACACACACACACACACACACACACAGAGACACACACACACAGAGACAGACACACACACACACACACACAGACACACAGACACACACACATACACACACACACACAGACAGAGAGACAGACAGACAGACACACACATACACATACACACACACACACACACACACACAGACACACACACACACACACACACACACACAGACTCACACAGTACTGGAACAATTACTGTGGGTTTATTGAATATTTAACATCGTTATCAAGATATGAAAGGAACTTTATCGTGATAGTATTTTGTTCCTAAAATAGTAAATTAATTGGAAACTATTTTAATGAATCGATTATTGGTTTTATTTCATTTTTCATTTTTTGGGGGTTTTATCGTTCTTCGTTAAAATAAAACCAGAAAAAAAGGAACTTAAAGACCCCGAGAATCTGGACATTATGACGGGGATTATTAATATTTATACATATATATTTATACATATATATATTTATATACATATGTCTGTGTGTAAATAAGAGAGTGTGCATGAACCTATACTTGTTTCAAGAATGCATTTATTATCTAAAAGAGAAGAAGCCGACAGGTTCAGGATCTGATTTATTGCTGCAGAGTGAAACACCTCGGGGAGCCTGAACGATGAAGACGAAGAGAGAACATGCACGAAAGAGAGACAAGATACGAGAAACACGTTTCAGAGACGCTTTAGCTGGAAGAACACAAGTCACAGGTTCAACAAGACAAAGAGGAAGGAGTCCGAACACACGTCTGATACCAGCTCCTTCTGAAGCTTTCAGGTCAACGTGCAGAGACGATCTTTAACAATTCTTAGTTTTCTTAAACTCTGTACTAGGGCTGCACCTAACGATTATTTTAATAATCGATTAATCTGTCGATAATTTTTTCGATTAATCGATGAATCGGATAAAAAAACAAAAAAGCATTAATTTCCCAAGTCATCAAAACTCATCAAACCCGACAATCAGGAATGAACAGCCTCACGTGACTGAATGAAATGATGATGAATGATGTCAAAAGTATTTTGTCTCTCAGTTCTCTCTCTCTATATCTATATCTATATATGTATATATATAGATATATATATATATATATATCTATATATGTATATATATAGATATATATATATATATATATCTATATATATATAGATATAGATATAGATATATATATATCTATATACATATATATATATCTATATAGATATCTATATATAAAGGGTTTAGTCTCTCCAGCTCGCTCTGATTTTAATTGTTTCATAATAAAGTTATTGAGGGAAATATCAGATCATGAAAACACAAATCGTTCTAATAAATTAAGAAAGTTGTTTGTGGTCCTTTTGTTGTTCAGACTACAATGAACAATATTTAAACCAGATGTTGAATCAGAAAACTAATCAAATATAAACTAGAGTTCATTCTGTGATCCGTCTTCACTGTTTACATGTTGAAAACAATCTCATCAGTCCGATCGGCTGCAGCGTCCAATCACATCACAGATGAACAATGAGGGGGCGTGTCGGCCGTTAAAACACTTCCTGGAAGTCTGTTCTCGTGGGTCCTCGCTCATGGCTCCTCCGAGGTCCCTCCTCCCTCCTCGATCCTCGCTCCTCAGAGCTACATTAGAGCTTAGGGACGGCCGTCAATATGGCGGCGCAGAACACCGGCGCAGAACACCGGTTCGAGGAGCGAATGACAATTAAGAGACAATTAAGAGACTTGAGACTGGTACCAGTACTTCTCAAGTCTCTTAGTTGTCATTTCCTCGATTCCGGTTGAACCGGCTAACCGGAAGTTAAAGGTTAAAGTGAGGACCGCTTCCGGTTGAAACCAGAAATTGGAAATGACAAATACGTGACCCGTGTGAGAGGAGAACTTTGAGGAGAAACTTCAGGCCAAAGAGCTGATATCAGATCAGCCTGACTTCACAATCAGACAGCAGACTAGCGGGAAAGGGAAGCAGCACATGAAGCTTCTCTACTAGCTGTACACCAGACAGGTTTGACTAGCTGGATGACGTCATGCTAATAACTTATTTAGCTTTTTAAAACAACGGGGACAGATCCAGCATGGACAGTTAGGGAGTGAGGGACATGAAGCACCTGTCTGATAAATGGATATATAGTTATAAATATATTATTATATGATCTACATTATTATATTATACTGAATATTATTATATGATATATATACATATATTATACTGAATCCCGTGAGGGTGACATTAATAAGATGTCCTGACGTATTTATCAAAGTGTTATTTACTGCTTTTTTTCATGTTGGAATAAAGGTTAAATATTTAACTGCAAAGTAGTAATACGTGTTTGATACCTTAATTTGTTTGCATTAAATCATTCTGGGATGTTTGCTGAAATTGATTGGATGTGGCACAGCCCTACCAAGAACATGTTCCACCAGCTCCACTGGTGTGAAATGCTCCCACACCTTGGATGACTGAGGTCGTACTGGTTTCTCTGCCTCCGCCATGTGTTTCAGAACATCGTTACGGGTCTCCGGTGGTCTTTCCTCGACCTCCGCTCTGCGCTCAACTCTACTTTATTTTATACTCAAACATCTCCGCGACTTATTGAGTGGCGTAATAGTCGAATTTTATCGATTTTATCGATTCGTTGTTGCAGCCCTACTCTGTACCCAAATATGAAGAAGGTCACGGACCAGAGCCGAGAGAGTCCAGGATCCAGGTCTGTCAGCTGAAGAGCTCCATTCATCGTGAACCGGTTCTCTTTAAGTAATACAAGTACTCACAGCAGCAGCCAATCACTGATCACCAAATGGAAAACAATCATGTTGAGTAGCAAAAGAATATGTAGTAATTACAAATCCTAGGAAACTCATGAATTACAAACTACCACAGGAGGTGGTAGTCTGCAGGAGCAAATGTGACAACGACTGCTCCGGCGTTAGTGTGAGCTGAGCAGCACGGAGACGCCTTGTGTGCGGTTAAATTCATACATTTCAGGTGTAAACCGGAGACCACGTGTCCTCTATGATGCAGAGTCCTGCTGAGCTCGATCCTCTGCCTCACCTTCATTAAACAGACGAGGACGCTCAGTCTGCTGTGGTTCTCTTCACGGTTATCAATCTCACAGCAAAACATCTGTTTCAAGTTGGCTTCACGATGTTCTCCACCGGCTCCCATTGGAGAGGCTCACACGTGTTCGGAAGCGTTCTGGGTTCTATCGGAGAGGATTCATCACACTGAGGTTCTGTACATTGGGTTCTAAGTGACCCAGTGAAGGGAAGGTCCACAATATGTAATATTATTTAAATGTTACGATCGTGTAAAGTTCTGAATCGCTTCAAGAAACTTGATTCACATTGAAAACAGGATGAAACACGTTTCTTCACCTCTTATTAGAAAACACAACAGAATTCAACACAAAGTACAAATGTTCCTCTGAAGTGAACAAACATGAAATACTACCTGAACACTGTTCTTAAAGTAAAGTACTACAGTACATGTACACACATCGTGTACACACACACACACACACACTGTGTGAATCAGTGTCACAACATTAGAGGAAACACAATGCAGCCAGGAAAACAACACACACACACACACACACACACACAGGAAACAGCAGACCCACTCACAGATTGTACAGCAGTGTGTGTGTGTGTGTGGGGGGGGGGGGGGGCTCCATAACAGGAAAGGCAGTGACAATTGTGGGAGGTTGACTCAGAGACAGGTTTGTGAGTCGTATTTGAACTCATCGTCAGAGGATCATTAGAAGATCAAACCTCCAGAAGAAGAAGAAATATGAAACACGGTGAGACTCTTCTTCTTCTTCTTCTTCTTCTTCTTCTTCTTAAAAACACTCCAGGAACTATTTCACTGACAGAGAAATCCTGGAACCAACAGAACGTCCACAAGGACCCTCAATGTCCCCAATGTCCTCAATGTCCTCAATGACAGATACACTCCTGATGACCATAAACAACCTCTGTCCATGAAACTTCATCAATGATCATAAAAACACTTTCAAACACGTAATAATCCCAAAATATCCTACAAGAACCCCTGAAACTCTCATCAGCTTCTTTAAGGAGTCCTTGAACCATTTCAAAGGGCACCAAACTCCAACAAGAGAACCTGGAACCCTTCAATAACCTCCAGAACCCTCAATGACCTGGAACCTGTCCAGTGATCACGGGATCATAAAAACCTCAACTTCTGTCCTTGAAACATCCTCAATGATCATAAAAACACTTTCTAAAACTCCTGGAACTCCGTTAATAATCCAGACATCCTACGAGAACCTCGTAACCCTCAATGACCAGCAGCAGCTTCTACAACCTGAACTCTAACACCTGAACTCTAACCCTACACAATGACCTCCAACACTCCTCAGTGTGAACACACACTCTCACACACACACACACACACACACAGACACACACACACACACACACAGACAGACAGACACAGACAGACACACATCATTTTTAAGTAGTTTTCAGTTTAACTTTCAGTTTGATTTAAATTTAGAGCCAAAGTTTTACACATAAAGTTCTAAATAAATAAAAGTGATGATGCTCAAAGTGAGGAAATCAATAAATCAATAAACTGTAGTTTGACACTGAATGAATTATTCAGTTTTGTGAATGAGAATCAGCAGTTTTAGTGAAATTAAACTTAATTTTATCATTTTTTTCCTCCTGAAGTAACTGATCATCATCATCTGTGAGGAGATTAAAGATTAAAAACAACCAAACTATGAAATATTATCAATATATATATATATAATATATATACTTCAGCACGAGTCACGTTCATTCAGTCGTTATTTCCTCGAGCATCCACACATTTCAGAATAAAGCTTCTTGTTGTTGTTGTTGTTGTTGTTGTTGTTGTTGAACTCACCGAGCAGAAGTCTGACTCTGGGTCTGTGTCGGTCCTTTGTAATCCACGCAGCGGGTCCGGTCCGGTCCGGTCCGTGTGGGTTCACCTGATAAACACTGAACACTGAACACAACACGCGCTCCTTCAGCCTGCTGGTGCTGCCTTCAAGGACCGCTCGGAAGATCCCACTTCTTACTGTTTAATGCAGCTCAAAGTGCTTTACTTCAAATTATATTCATTTAAAAAAACATTTAGATCAAACAACACGTGGCAAATAAAACACTAATATACTTTAAAATGAGAAATATAAGCTCTCAGTTTAAATGATAGTTTCAATATTACACTTTTACCTGTTATTGATGTGGGAGAATGTTTTAATTTGTATTAAATAGTGATTGATGTCTTTTTGTTTTTCACGATTATTTTAGGTTCATGTTTATGTTGAATGTGTTTTTCTTTGTCTAATAAGTTATGATGAATCCTTCCTGCATGTTGAATATCACTTCAGAGGATTTTCTATTTAAAAACATGTTTGGGCTTTTGAGTTGCTATATTTCCCACATCACATGATGTCCCCAAACACACCGTCAGAACCCTCACGTCATGATGTAATGAACCAGAGCGCCCTCTCGTGGCACAGCTTGGTAACGCAGTGGAGGGTTGCCAGGTTTCTTTACAATCCTGTATTCTCACTTAATAAAGCGTTTTCACTTTACAATTTATTTTTAATTGATTAATCTTTATTTATGAACCACTCGACACGTGTTCTTAAATCTATCTTCAGTGAATTATCAGATGATTTGAGCTCAAACTGTTCTTTAAATGAACTCATCTTTCTAGAAAATAAAGAAAAATAATATTTCATCACTTAAACATTTGAACACAAATCTGTTCCTGGTCGTTGTGTGAGCGAGGAACGAGATTAAACAAAGCAAAGGCAGTTAGTTTTAAAAGTAATACGTATTAATATGAGCAACTTAAAGTTGACTACGGCTCTTATTAATTCCTCGAGTGTTTCTCATATTTCATTTTCCTGCATCAACGAGCTTTGATTTAATCCTGAAGAACTTTGTTTCAGTGACACATATTTTACAAATAATACACACTGTACATATATACATACATACATATATAGATAATATAATAGACGTACATATAAAGAGACAATTTGAACCAGAGTTGCATCTTAAGTTATGGAGGATCCACACTGACAAAAGAAGTCGTGTTCAAATGATTCTTTTCAAAAGTTCTTCACACAGAGACTCAAAGAAACATGACAGAACTTTACATGTTTAATGAATACATTGGACCAGGTTTCATTATGTTGTATAAAATAACAATAGACTCTATTAAGGTTTGGTGAAGAGGCTCCACCTCCATAACATCCTCTCTCACTTGTTTTGATACTAAAATATTATTTTACATATAAAATCTAAAGTGGTTAAAAATCGTAAAACAACGACTGAGTCATCGTCAGAAATACAAAAACCTGTCCTTCATAAAAGATGAATGAATATTTGCTGCGTATACAAACAGAACATCTGGACCAGACCTGAGCTGAGAGAAGTAGAAACATTTCACTCAAACAAAGAAAAAATAAATCTGTAATCTAAATATATTGACTCATTTATAATAAAAACTCGCTTTATGAAAGATTACTGGAATATAAAGTCTGTTTTCATCTTATCTCTGGAAACATACTGGCAGTAAACTGTGACAGACATTGTGTGTACTATACGTATACAGTATACAGTATATATATATATATATATTTATAAATGTTTCGTTAAGGCTTTCTTTGGGTCGTTTAAAGCACCGTATTGAATTGGACTCCATGCTGATATTTGGCATTAATAGATGAATTATTTGGTGAATACATGAAATGTATTCGACACTTACACATGAACGCGTACAGACAGGATGACATCTGTGTTGCTTATAAAATAGAACACGCTGAGGGATATTTGGCAGTAAAGACTTTGTTCTCCACTCCGTAGACGAAGAAGCTGAAGTCGTTTCCACTGTAAGTGTAGAGAGCGTGAGTCAGAGGCACCAGCTCGATGGTCTGACGCTACGCAAAGAGACAGAAGTCATTTTATTCATGGGGAGAGTGAACCAACGAGTAAAACAGATATGTGGTCGTTTTTATCTCTGTAGTCTTCATACGTCTCTTTGTAGTCTTTTTACATCTCTTTGAAGTCTTTTTACGTCTCTTTGTAGTCTTTTTACATGTCTTTGTAGTCTTTTTACATCTCTGTCGTCTTTTTACATCTCTCTGTAGTCTTTGTATATTTCTCTGTAGTCTTTTTACATCTCTGTAGTCTTTTTACATCACTTTGTAGTCTTTTTACATCTCTCTGTAGTCTTTTTACATCTCTCTGTAGTCTTTTTACATCTCTGTAGTCTTTTTACATCTCTCTGTAGTCTTTTTACGTCTCTCTGTAGTCTTTTTACATCTCTTTGTAGTCTTTTTACGTCTCTTTGTAGTCTTTTTACATCTCTCTGTAGTCTTTTTACATCTCTCTGTAGTCTTTTTACATCTCTGTAGTCTTTTTACGTCTCTATGTAGTCTTTTTACATGTCTTTGTAGTCTTTTTACATCTCTTTGTAGTTTTTTTTACATCTCTGTAGTCTTTTTACATCTCTTTGTAGTTTTTTTTACATCTCTGTAGTCTTTTTACGTCTCTTTGTAGTCTTTTTACGTCTCTTTGTAGTCTTTTTACATCTCTGTAGTCTTTTTACATCTCTTTGTAGTTTTTTTTACATCTCTCTGTATTCTTTTTACATCTCTGTAGTCTTTTTACATCTCTCTGTAGTCTTTTTACGTCTCTCTGTAGTCTTTTTACGTCTCTCTGTAGTCTTTTTATGTCTCTGTGGTCTTTTTACATCTCTCTGTAGTCTTTTTACATCTCTCTGTAGTCTTTTTGAGTCTCTTTGTAGTCTTTTTACGTGTCTTTGTAGTCTTTTTACATCTCTTTGTAGTCTTTTTTACGTCTCTTTGTAGTCTTTTTACATCTCTCTGTAGTCTTTTTGAGTCTCTTTGTAGTCTTTTTACGTGTCTTTGTAGTCTTTTTACATCTCTCTGTAGTCTTTTTGAGTCTCTCTGTAGTCTTTTTCATCACACTTCAGTCTTTCTGCGTCTCTTTCAGTGACATGTTGCAGACATATTTAAAGCCCATGACCTGAACCTGTAGTCTCGTTCAGTCAGACCACAAAAAGACTTCTGGACTTCTCCAATAAACTGTAATTAATGCACTTTCTTTAAAACAATAGAGCATTCAGTGTGCAGACTATAAAGCTTCATCTCTATGTCATCCAATCACTTTTAACACTTGTTACCTTTTTTTAAGTATTTGTACATGTTTGTTGTACCTGTTGCAGGATGCGGCTGGTGGAACTAAAGCGGTTGAGGTGTTCGTTAATCATTTTTGTAGAAGCATCGCAGATCTCCTGATCGGGAAAACCCTGGATCGGGTACACCTGAAAGGACAGAGACTCAAGACTCAGCAGATCCTTCCTCACATCGGATGGTAATTAATTATCAAAATAAAATAAAAGTTTAGTTCTTTACCAGAACACTCTCATCGACGAAGAAAGGATCCCCGGTCACCTGCTCAAACTTCTTGTCAGGGAAGTCCGGCTGGCGGTCTGGAATGAAGTCACTGATGTCGTTCTTCCTACAAACATAAACACATAAACACATGAGTCAGCACAAAGAAGCAGACGGCAGAAGAAGACATTTTGATGAATATGTTCGACGTACCAGGTCACGGTGAGCTGGATGAAATGCAGCAGGTTTTGGCTGCCGTGACAAACACAGCAGGTCTTGTAGCCGTGGCCCTGACAGAAGGTACACCTGAAGGACGGACGGACATTCATCTCTCACATCAACGTCAAAGTGAAACACGAAAGAAATAAATACAGACACAACGTGACGGCCTGGTGAGAGCGTTGAGAGGAGCGTTGAGAGGAAAGAGGAGCGTTGAGAGGAAAGAGGAGAAGAAGAAGGCGGATGGACACCACTCACCTCTTACGCCCTCGGCCATGACAGGAGGTGCAGCGCTTGTTCCTGGAGCGTCCGTGTCCGTGGCAGAACGTGCAGCGCTTCTGTGGAGTGAGACGAGCGTTTAAAGGTGTGTTTGCATTGTTAGGAGGTCTGATGTTGGGCCTGAAGCTGAGTGAGTGATGGTAGACGATACAACGATACCTCTGTTAGACTGTTATTAAAACGTGAGACCTGCTCCTGTGAGAAGCTCTACAGAGGAATGTGTGTGGTGAAGACATCTCACCCGGCCTCTCCCATGGCAGTGTCCACAGCGAGTTCTTCCACAGCCGTTGCACTTGTGACACAGCTAAAAACACACACAATCCTACATCACTTTGAATACAAAGGACACGTAAAAAGTACAATAGCAGCTGAGGAAACGAGAGAACGCCGTACCTTCACGATGGACGAGTGCGGCACGCGGACCTTCTCCACCCGGTCGCTGTATCTCTGAGGCAGCACCATAGGAATGTCCCACGGTGGAGGACTCATCCCGTACTGAGGACCGTCCACCGCCTGTCCTGTTAGGAGACAGGACGACATCAGCGATGAAGAGCGGAGCTTTTAAACCCCCAAAATGAAGACTTTCTGTCTCACATCTCTTGAAGTAAGACATTCCCATCAGCCTCAGATGTACTCTGTGTTTGGTGCTAACAGATATTAGCATGTTAGCGCGCTAAGCTAAGACGGTGAACATGCTAAACGTTACACCTGCTGAACACTTTAGATTCAAAGTCAATGTGTTTCTGGTTAGAAGTCTGAAATCAGGTCTGAGTTTAATAAGCTGCAGACATTTTAATATTTAGTCCTCTGATATTACATAGGTCAGTAAACGCCCCCGTGGTGAATTCAAAAGCTTTTACGTCTTAAAAAGAGTCTAAATGAGACGATTAGTCCACTTTTACACCTTTGTTTACTTGAAGACAATCCTGCTGAACTAAATAGATTATTTTTCTGCAAAATTCCACAATTCCGTGATCCATGCAGCCCTCTACTGTGAGCATGTTAGCATGTGAGCATGTGAGCATGTTAGCATGCTGACATCAGCGTTTAGCTAATGAGACCAGACAGCCGACAGGGATCCAAAGACCTCGAATGTAGAATAACTCATTCATGTTGTTGTGTCTTATTAGATTAATTTCATTACATTTGAATGTGTTGTTGAATGTCTCTGACTCTAAACCTGACTGTGACTATCAGCACTACTCACAGCTACAGTCCGAGTCTATAAACAGAACTCTGCACAGATGTTTACATTCCAGCTGCACTTACTCCCTTCATTCATCACTCGTGTTAAGAGACAATACAACTCAGCAAATGTGCAACATTAAAGTAACGTTAGCTCGGAGTTCTTCCAGTTGTTTTTACCATTGTAGGGTTCAAACTGCCAGGAGCTGGTCCTGGTCTCAGTGTAGGTCTCCAGTCGATACTGCAGGACGACAATCACGCAGTCAGTCTCGTGGATTCCCAGTAAATGAAGAGCTTAAAGAGGAACTTAAGGCTTTATTTCAGAATATAAAAACACTCTGAGGTCACTGTGCGTGGTTTTGTCTCTGCACACTATTAGCTTGTGGACTGAGTTCACACCGGTCACGGTTAGATATTGAGATATTGGAGGTGACGTATGTGCTCCCACCCTGTACACTATGACGGGCTTCAGCTCTTTGAAGATCAGGTTCCTGGCAGGTTTGGAGCTGTACCTCCATTTTGAGTCCACAAACTTGAGCAGGGCCTCCCGGGCCACATCCTCGGACACTGAGGGGACCCTGGAGGAGACACACACACACACACACACACACACACACACACACACACACACACACACACACCATGCCTTCATATCTTTGTCTAAAAGACAAAGCACAGACTCATCGGCAGAGTATCTTATCAATAAATGAGGTGTGTTATTTGTGTGTGTTACCTGACGTCGGGCACCAAAGTGTTCTTGTTGAGTTCAGGCTGGGGGGTGTAGGCAGGGGGGGGTGGACACAACGGGTTGTCTCCCTCTGGAGGTGAACAGACACAAGAACACGGATGAAGTTACAACGAGTTGTGTTGGTTCTGTCGCCCCCTGTGGACTACAGTGGTAGTGTCTCTGAGCACCAGAGTCTCTTTAGAAAACCTCTCATTCTACTGCAGCAGGGTCTGACAGTCTGACCCTCTCAGTCCTGGTTCTGGTTCTCCCGTGCCTCCCTTCCCTCCAGCGGGTCCAGCAATACGTCCTGGGTCTCCAGCAGAGGAGAAGCTCTGCTCCTGGAGGAGGAGGAGGAGACGCTGCTGCTGCCAGGAGCTGAGCTCTCCTCCTCCCTCCGGTGCTCTGACTGCAGGTCCAAGGCTGCAGGTGAAGCCGGATCTGGGTCTGTTCACGGTGGACCGGTCTCTGCTGGAGGATCTGGGTCTGTTCACGGTGGACCGGTCTCTGCTGGACTCTGAGCTGAAGGAGTTTCTGGTGAACCTGCATGAGTTCATCTGGTTTCACCAGAATCCGACCCGGTGGCTCCGATGACGAGCATCAAGAATAACTCTATAGAAACAGACCATCTTCTCTCTGATGGTCTCTTTACTGATGGAGGTCTGATAGAGGATCAGGACTACACTGAGACTGGTTCATATAGAGGATCAGGACTACACTGAGACTGGTTCATATAGAGGATCAGGACTACACTGAGACTGGTTCATATAGAGGATCAGGACTACATTGAGACTGGTTCATATAGAGGATCAGGACTACACTGAGACTCACCTCCTTTGTTGCCCTGGTATCCGTGTACGTCATCCAACCAGCCAGGAGGAGGCGCTGAAGGTCCCTCCTCTGGTATGTTGGGATCAAAAGCACCTGAGAAGAAAAGATGAAGAAGAGGTGAAGAAGAGGAGAAGAAGAGGTGAAGAAGAGGTGAAGAAGAGGAGAAGAAGAGGTGAAGAAGAGGAGAAGAAGAGGTGAAGAAGAGGAGAAGAAGAGGTGAAGAAGAGGTGAAGAAGAGGAGAAGAAGAGGTGAAGAAGAGGAGAAGAAGAGGTGAAGAAGAGGAGAAGAAGAGGAGAAGAAGAGGTGAAGAAGAGGAGAAGAAGAGGTGAATAAGAGGAGAAGAAGAGGTGAAGAAGAGGTGAAGAAGAGGTTGACACAGCTAGTCTTTCCTTCACTGGATGTGTTTCCACCTGTTAGTGATCATGTTTCATGTTTCATGTTTCATGTTTCATGTTTCATGTTGCATGTTGCATGTTTCATGTTTCATGTTGCATGTTTCATGTTTCATGTTGCATGTTTCATGTTTCATGTTGCATGTTTCATGTTGCATGTTGCATGTTGCATGTTGCATGTTTCATGTTGCATGTTTCATGTTTCATGTTTCATGTTGCATGTTTCATGTTTCATGTTGCATGTTTCATGTTGCATGTTTCATGTTGCATGTTGCATGTTGCATGTTTCATGTTTCATGTTTCATGTTGCATGTTTCATGTTGCATGTTGCATGTTTCATGTTGCATGTTTCATGTTGCATGTTTCATGTTGCATGTTGCATGTTGCATGTTGCATGTTTCATGTTGCATGTTTCATGTTGCATGTTTCATGTTTCATGTTGCATGTTGCATGTTGCATGTTTCATGTTTCATGTTTCATGTTGCATGTTTCATGTTGCATGTTGCATGTTTCATGTTGCATGTTTCATGTTGCATGTTTCATGTTGCATGTTGCATGTTGCATGTTTCATGTTGCATGTTTCATGTTGCATGTTTCATGTTTCATGTTGCATGTTGCATGTTGCATGTTTCATGTTTCATGTTTCATGTTGCATGTTTCATGTTGCATGTTGCATGTTTCATGTTTCATGTTGCATGTTTCATGTTGCATGTTGCATGTTGCATGTTTCATAAGGCTGCTGCTGTTAAACGGTAAATGAATAGAAGCACAACGTGACACTGGAAACCAGTTTAGTGAATAAATGATGAGTCATGTTCAGAAAGACATGACTCAGGTTCTCCGCCTGTCTCCTCTAGAGCTCCTCAGGTTCTCCGCCTGTCTCCTCTAGAGCTCCTCAGGTTCTCCGCCTGTCTCCTCTAGAGCTCCTCAGGTTCTCCGCCTGTCTCCTCTAGAGCTCCTCAGGTTCTCCGCCTGTCTCCTCTAGAGCTCCTCAGGTTCTCCGCCTGTCTCCTCTAGAGCTCCTCAGGTTCTCCGCCTGTCTCCTCTAGAGCTCCTCAGGTTCTCCGCCTGTCTCCTCTAGAGCTCCTCGGGTTCTCCGCCTGTCTCCTCTAGAGCTCCTCAGGTTCTCCGCCTGTCTCCTCTAGAGCTCCTCAGGTTCTCCGCCTGTCTCCTCTAGAGCTCCTCAGGTTCTCCGCCTGTCTCCTCTAGAGCTCCTCAGGTTCTCCGCCTGTCTCCTCTAGAGCTCCTCAGACCTTCTCTCTGAATCTCTTCAATGTGAAGCTCTAACTGATCATCTCCTCTGTTTCCTTAAACACTTGAGATGTTTTCAAGTCATAAAATATGTCATTTGCTAACAATGGAAAGCTTCTGTGCTGGAGAGGAAGGACAGTGTTTCTGGAGGAAGGGAGGATGCGTTCTGCAGGAAACGTTATAGCCTCAAATAACAGACGAGGCCTCAGTTTAGTCCTTTACATGTTCCACTGCTGAGCGTCTCAGAGCACAGTCGTCCTAACATCTCCTTTAACAGACCAGCCATTCATACGAGACTCGTATCAGAAGAACTCTACGGCTGCGTTGTGTTTTCCAGACACGGTGAGACGAGAAACACAATCCAGGAAGTCCAGTTTTACAGAACATGATATGAGAACGGCTTTTAAAACTAAACTGTGGAGCTCAGGGCGGAGCTTAGTTAGCAGAGAGAGAAGTTTAATGCAATCTAACATCTCTCATGGGCCGGTTTTTGCAGTGGAAACTATATAATTATAATGATATCAATGATCTCTGTGAAGCTCTGTGCGGGGATCGCTGTTAGACAATCACCTTTTTATAAGCACACAATAAACTATTTCTCCTCCAGGCTGACGGAGCCTCATAGACTCCGCCCCATAGACTCTGCCCCATAGACTCCGCCCCATAGACTCCGCCCCATAGACTCCGCCCCCTCCTCTTGTCCTCTCCAATCACCACTGAGAGTTCACTTTGTGTGTTTAAGGTTAAAGGATCACGTCTGTAAACACACAACACATCTCTGACCTTAACGTTCTCTTAACTGAGTCAGAAATCTACAAAGTCAACTTTTATCTCTCTCTATTATAATTATAATAATATTCATATTAATAATAATAATAACTTCATTTATTTAGCACCTTTAAAAACAGAGTCTACAAAGAGCTTTGACGGACAAAAGCAGCAGAAGCAAGACAATAAGAAAGGTCAGAGTCAATAATGAGGTCAAATCAACCAATAGAAACACCTCTAACCTGTAATCAGTACCTGATGTATGAGACAGACTCAGTGGAGCAAAGAGCTTCATCTTCTCAATCTGGAGATCTTTTTAAACGACATGAATCAGATTCATCGACTATGACTCGTGTGTTCTGTGCCTTATACTTCACATCCACACTGAGCATGTGCAGCTCTAGAGAGGAGGAGGAGGAGGAAGAAGACTTGTGTGTGTTTAACCGTTACTGTTGAGCCCTGGATTACTGCTGCATTCTGGGTAAACAACACCACAGATAACAATAAGTCATTACAGCTACGTAACAGATCCAACTCTCTGATGAAGACCATGTGACATGGTTGAAAGTAAGCGGGATTGTTTTGTCAAACTTTTATTTTGAAGTTTGACTTCCTGGAAAAAATTAATTTCCATAAACTGTGAAACTGAAGCAGAGAGCGTGACGTGAGTCAGTGAGTCAGTGAGTCAGTGAGTCAGTGAGTCAGTGAGTCAGTGAGGCTGCAGGTGTTTCCCTCATATTTGCATTGCAGGTGGAGTTAAAGGTGGAGCGCTGAAAGGTAAAGAGAGGCTCTAAATCCACCTTAGTCAGCAGATTAAGACTTCATGAACCAACACTGATATAAAGTCTAGTGTTGTGCAAAGTGCCACCGATGTTAACGTGTAACTGTACACTGATGTTACAAACTAATACTGTTACTCTGTCCTCTGTTGAGTTTTACTTTGTTTTTATTTCTTCTCATCTCAAGAAGAGAAGAAAGCACTGAGTAACATTTGAGTGTTCCTGTGATGCATCTCACCCACAGACTGTTTATAAGAAGTGGACGTAGTCACAGTCACGATGTCACAAACCTCGAGTTCACAACAGTGAACAGGAAGTGACCATATATGGGCTGAGCAGTGACGTAGAGACCTGTCAATCACCGTGTAG
This sequence comes from Leptoclinus maculatus, assembly GCA_032191485.1. Classification (NCBI taxonomy): domain Eukaryota; kingdom Metazoa; phylum Chordata; class Actinopteri; order Perciformes; family Stichaeidae; genus Leptoclinus; species Leptoclinus maculatus. The sequence goes on along the minus strand of JAVDOI010000222.1, from coordinate 127,401 downwards.
CCCCGCCCCTAAAGCATCCCCTGCTTTATGGTCTGTTTGACTCTAAATGGACCATAATGTACTAAATGAACATCATGCTGTATTGAAGAAGACTTGAAACTAGAGATTGAGACCATAAACTCATGTTTACAATGTTTACTGAGGTAATAAATCAAGAGAGAAGTAGAGTCATTTTCTATAGACTTCTATAGAACCAGAGGAGTCGCCCCCTGGTGGACACTAGAGAGAATGCAGCTTTAACACATGAAGCTTTGAAGAACTTTAAAGAACTGGAGGTTTACGTCTGATCCCGCCCCTCAAATTAATAATCTATGTTGTCAAAATACTACAAATGCTGCTCCTGAAAGGAAAACTTCGATATTTCATGAAATACACTCGTACCCTGTCTTGCAGAGAGTTTGAAGAGACTCATACGTCTGTAAAATAAGTGTGAAGCTAAGTTAGCTTAGCATAAAGACAGGAAACAGGGCCAAACAGCTAACCTGGTCAGAGACCAGAGGTAAGAAAATCCACGAGCAGCAAAACGTTTAAAGTTAAGTGAACGTGTTTTATCTTGTTTAGTGTGAAACCAGCAGAGAGCAACGTAGTTACTGGTCATCTGACAAGTACACGTCTCAAAATACTACTTCATACTAAATACTAATACATCATGTGTTTACTTATTATCGTATATCTCACTGCTGTAATATGAAATGTAACCCAGCTTTGACTTCCCAACCTGCAGCAGCATCAGATAAAGAATATAATGTCTTTATACAACAATCAGTGGAGGACGACATAAATACACACAATAGCGATCTGATTAAAACACTTCCGATACCGCGCGCAGCTATTTAGACGCCCGCGTCATGATTTCTGTTTTTCATTTCGACCTGTTTTCAGATAAAAATACAACAGTCGGTGTGTTTGTGTCACGCTGGACACAATACCTCCGACTGGAGGGTAAAAATATCAGCGAGAAGGTGTTTCCCTCCAAAAGATCTGGGGCGAGATGGACGGAGTGTGAGAACGGAGTGGAGGGAAGGAGGGAGGAGGGAGGGAGGAGGGAGGAGGGAGGAGGGAGGAGGGAGGAGGGAGGGAGTGGAGGAGGGAGGAGGGAGGGAGGGAGGGAGGGAGGGGGGGGAGACTCATGAAGAGAGAGACAAATAAAAAGAGAGGGGGGGGGGGGCAAAGCCGACGGGGCTGAGACCGGACAATGCATCTAAAATACTTCAGTGAACTCAACAGAACAAAACACAAATACACACATATTTATATTTCTTCATATGTTTTTGCACATATTTGTATTTTTTTGCGTATTTTCACTGTACAGTATTTTGTCATATTTGAAGTGTGTACTTTTTTGTATTTTTTCAGATTTTCACTGTACGTATTTTCTTATATTTTCATTGTACATATTTCATGAAATGTTGTATTTTACTGTACATATTATATAGAATTTTTTCATATTTAAAAAATGTTTCTAGCATTTTTCCACAGATTTGTAGTACATGTTCTTTAGTGTTTGGTCATATTTTCATAATACATATGTTATATTTTGAATGTACAATGTTCTACATATTTTACAATGTTTGTCATATTTTTATTCTAGTACATATTTTATACTATTTATCATATTTTCAAAGTTACATATTTTAACAGTATTTTTCACAGATTTATTGTTGATATTTTATAGTATTTATTCATATTTTTACTGTACATCTTTCATGGAAGCAAACGTGTCAGAAGAAGCTACATCACGGTCTTATCGGACAGACGAGGATTCTTCTGAGAAGCATTCCGGCGACTCAAGAAACAATCGGCTCGTTACTGGATCAAAGGAACTGTAATTCACTAATTATTAATTAATTCTGATTAATAAATCAGCAAACAACTATTTATTTGTGGTTCCTGAAGAGACACAAATGAAGCTCAAAGTGGCATCCTGCATTCTCTCTAGTGTCCACCAGGGGGCGACTCCTCTGGTTCTATAGAAGTCTATAGAAAATGACTCTACTTCTCTCTTGATTTATTACCTCAGTAAACATTGTAAACATGAGTTTATGGTCTCAATCTCTAGTTTCAAGTCTTCTTCAATACAGCATGATGTTCATTTAGTAACTTATGGTCCATTTAGAGTCAAACAGACCATAAAGCAGGGGATGCTGATTCAGTAATTATAATAATTTTTTTTAATTAAATGTTTTTTTTCACTGAAATACGGGATACGCTTTTGAAGGTCCACCAGTGTAACGTGAAGGTGGTCCACCAGTGTAACGTGAAGGTGGTCCACCAGTGTAATGAAGGTGGTCCACCAGTGTAACGTGAAGGTGGTCCACCAGTGTAACGTGAAGGTGGTCCACCAGTGTAACGTGAAGGTGGTCCACCAGTGTAACGTGAAGGTGGACCACCAGTGTAACGTGAAGGTGGTCCACCAGTGTAACGTGAAGGTGGTCCACCAGTGTAACGTGAAGGTGGACCACCAGTGTAATGAAGGTGGTCCACCAGTGTAACGTGAAGGTGGTCCACCAGTGTAACGTGAAGGTGGTCCACCAGTGTAACGTGAAGGTGGTCCACCAGTGTAACGTGAAGGTGGACCACCAGTGTAACGTGAAGGTGGTCCACCAGTGTAACGTGAAGGTGGTCCACCAGTGTAATGAAGGTGGTCCACCAGTGTAACGTGAAGGTGGACCACCAGTGTAACGTGAAGGTGGTCCACCAGTGTAACGTGAAGGTGGTCCACCAGTGTAACGTGAAGGTGGTCCACCAGTGTAATGAAGGTGGTCCACCAGTGTAACGTGAAGGTGGACCACCAGTGTAACGTGAAGGTGGTCCACCAGTGTAACGTGAAGGTGGTCCACCAGTGTAATGAAGGTGGACCACCAGTGTAACGTGAAGGTGGTCCACCAGTGTAACGTGAAGGTGGTCCACCAGTGTAATGAAGGTGGACCACCAGTGTAACGTGAAGGTGGACCACCAGTGTAACGTGAAGGTGGTCCACCAGTGTAATGAAGGTGGACCACCAGTGTAACGTGAAGGTGGTCCACCAGTGTAACGTGAAGGTGGTCCACCAGTGTAACGTGAAGGTGGTCCACCAGTGTAATGAAGGTGGTCCACCAGTGTAACGTGAAGGTGGTCCACCAGTGTAACGTGAAGGTGGTCCACCAGTGTAACGTGAAGGTGGTCCACCAGTGTAACGTGAAGGTGGACCACCAGTGTAACGTGAAGGTGGTCCACCAGTGTAACGTGAAGGTGGTCCACCAGTGTAACGTGAAGGTGGACCACCAGTGTAATGAAGGTGGTCCACCAGTGTAACGTGAAGGTGGTCCACCAGTGTAACGTGAAGGTGGTCCACCAGTGTAACGTGAAGGTGGTCCACCAGTGTAACGTGAAGGTGGACCACCAGTGTAACGTGAAGGTGGTCCACCAGTGTAACGTGAAGGTGGTCCACCAGTGTAATGAAGGTGGTCCACCAGTGTAACGTGAAGGTGGACCACCAGTGTAACGTGAAGGTGGTCCACCAGTGTAACGTGAAGGTGGTCCACCAGTGTAACGTGAAGGTGGTCCACCAGTGTAACGTGAAGGTGGTCCACCAGTGTAATGAAGGTGGTCCACCAGTGTAACGTGAAGGTGGACCACCAGTGTAACGTGAAGGTGGTCCACCAGTGTAACGTGAAGGTGGTCCACCAGTGTAATGAAGGTGGACCACCAGTGTAACGTGAAGGTGGTCCACCAGTGTAACGTGAAGGTGGTCCACCAGTGTAATGAAGGTGGACCACCAGTGTAACGTGAAGGTGGACCACCAGTGTAACGTGAAGGTGGTCCACCAGTGTAATGAAGGTGGACCACCAGTGTAACGTGAAGGTGGACCACCAGTGTAACGTGAAGGTGGTCCACCAGTGTAATGAAGGTGGACCACCAGTGTAACGTGAAGGTGGACCACCAGTGTAACGTGAAGGTGGTCCACCAGTGTAATGAAGGTGGTCCACCAGTGTAACGTGAAGGTGGTCCACCAGTGTAACGTGAAGGTGGTCCACCAGTGTAATGAAGGTGGTCCACCAGTGTAACGTGAAGGTGGTCCACCAGTGTAACGTGAAGGTGGTCCACCAGTGTAACGTGAAGGTGGTCCACCAGTGTAACGTGAAGGTGGTCCACCAGTGTAATGAAGGTGGTCCACCAGTGTAACGTGAAGGTGGTCCGCCAGTGTAACGTGAAGGTGGTCCACCAGTGTAATGAAGGTGGTCCACCAGTGTAACGTGAAGGTGGTCCACCAGTGTAATGAAGGTGGTCCACCAGTGTAACGTGAAGGTGGTCCGCCAGTGTAACGTGAAGGTGGTCCACCAGTGTAATGAAGGTGGTCCGCCAGTGTAACGTGAAGGTGGTCCACCAGTGTAACGTGAAGGTGGTCCACCAGTGTAATGAAGGTGGTCCACCAGTGTAACCAGTGAGTCGGTGTCTCAACTGGAGTCCTCACAGTAATAAAAGCAGATAAAAACATCAGAAAACAAACTGACACGGTGAGAAACTTCACTGCAGTTAAATCTGCGTTTAGCAGGAGAAACACAGTGAAATTATAAATCCCTAAAGATCGCCCCCCCCCCCTCCTCCCTTGCCCGTGTGCCCGGGTGAGAGCACTATAACCCGGCTGCAGCTGCAGCAGCAGCAGCACTTAAAGTGTAAAAGTGTGTGTTTTGCTCACCGAGGTCTTCGTCCTGGTCGCTCATTTCTCCGCTTTCTGACTTTCTGAAGTGAATGAAGCTCCGTAACAAACACGCGCGCTGCGTCACCGAGAGGCAGCTACAACTTCCGGTTGTGATTTAAGAAAATAAAAGCCGTATAGGTTCACAAGTAATGAACCTGACCTTTAACTTAAGGTTAAGTTCTTTATTTATAAAATGAATAAAATGAATAAAATGAATAAAATGAATAAAATGAATAAAATGAATAAAATGAATAAAATGAATAAAATGAATAAAATGAATAAAATGAATAAAATGAATAAAATGAATAAAATAAATCATCTCATTATCGCACTGGGTGATACGAATGTTTCATAATCTTAATCTGATATCAACAGAGACTAATGAAGACCTGGATTTATGGATCTGGATCTGGTGACCTGATGTTATTTTACAGGTGGATCATTCTTTTATCTCAAAGGGACTCAAAGGGACTTTTTGCCTAGAGTTGAACTCAGTCCTCCCTTTGTGTAAAAACTTGATTTATTTTCATCCCGATTTACTTTGAAGGCAACATCTCCAGACTTCCGGTCCTGACTTGTCTGTTTGCGTCTGACTTGATGAGAGAAACTGGCCGCGCCCACATTGTTTACATTCTCACCCTTCACGAGAAACATTAATTAGAAAAAGACATAACGTCTCGTGAGGTATTCTGTTTTGTTTCTTCTTGAGTAAAATAAACTAATTAATAACATGAAAAAATATCATTAATGTTGTTTTTAAAAATAACACAAAGCATAAGAAAGTTCTGTTTTATAACTTCTGCAATGTTCTTCACAACTTTCTTTTGGCTGAAGAGGAAATAAAAAATTGTCTAGAAAAACTTTCATATAATATTAAATGTCCATTTTTCTCTCGTAAGTATAGACCATTTCCGCCAGCAAAAAAAAAAAAAAAATCACAAAAAAAAAAAAAAAAAAAAAAAAATAGTAACTTAAAAATAAAAAATAAAATGTAATTCACAAACAAAAATGAAAAATCCACCCACACAATAAATAATAATACTAATCATTTTTTTTATTTTATTTTTTTACTTTTTTTCCACCAGCAAAAAAAAAAAAAGAAAAAAAAAAACTTTTGGTGCATCCGTCTGTAACCATAACACTGACCAGATTTTTCCAGTTGCTATAGAAAGTCGAAATTATGAGATACTTTAACACAACAGTCATAGAAGCAGCTCTTCATAGGTTACTCTACATTTGACATATAAATGGTTTGTGAGTACATTGAAGACTTTAAACGTGGCTTTACAACACATGAAATACAGATGATGTTTCACATGGATTGTACTGAGCAAACGCACCCTTGAATAGAATGTTAAGCAAGAAGCAGCTCTGGAGTATAAAGAATGAAACCAATGTGGCTGAGGTGGCGACCAATAAACAGCAACTGGAAACATCTTCTTTTATTTTTTATTTTTTTGCTGGCGGGAATGGGCTTCCATAGAATGGGCTTCCATATGTAAGTGAGCAGCTGTTAAAATATTAAATTCTTCCCCCAATGTTTCCTTGTTGTTCCCAGCGGTGGAAAGTAACAAAGTACATTTAACAAAATATTAGTCTGTACTGAAGTAAAAGTACCTCAAATTTGTTCTTGAGTACTTTCATTCCACTTTCTACTCCACTTCATTAACTTTACAAAGACTTTTGCGCACAAAATATACAAAAAGCCAAAGAATCGTGAGGTTCTGAAACACTCTGAAACGATTGCTCGATTAATCAATTAGTCGATTGATAGAAAAATAATTGGCTATTTTGATAATTGTTTCAGAAAAATTGTCACTTGGTACATTTTTCTGCATTGAGTACTTTTAATAGTACAATGCAATTTTCCTGATTATACTTATATACTGTTCCTTGTAACAGAGTATTTGTACAGTGAGGTATGAGTAATTTTACTAAAGTACAGGATCTAAATACTTCCTCCGCCGCTTGTTGTTCCACAGAATGTATTTTTGGATCATAACAGAGTAGATCGTGTTTATTTATATTGTATAACACGACGACCGTGTCTCCCAATCTTTGCCGAGGACCGTGAACGCAGCATTAAGACACTTGACCCGGAAGTTGACGTCAGTTGTTTTCTCCTAGCAACGAATACTGAGCCGTTAGCTGTTGTTCTGCTGAGCTCGGAGACTCGTTTGTGACGCAGATCTCTCCTCATATCATTGAAATGGTAGGAAGTGATGACCGCATACACCTTTATTACATAAACACGTTCATATGTCCGCTGTGACTGAATATTTAGAGGTAAAAAGAGGTTTAATGACATGCTAACCGCGGCTAGCTTATTTATGCTAGTCGGGCGTTGTCAGTTTAGCCCGGTTTAGTGTTTTCTACGGTGTTGACAGCAGCTAGTCTGAGGTTCACTGGTGAAGATGTTGTTGTCTTATCGTTTTGTGATAACCTGAGGTGTTTCAGTCGCTTCTGTAGCCGTGTTAAATGACGCTATAGGTGTGTTAACCTGAGGTGTTTCAGTCGCTTCTGTAGCCGTGTTAAATGATGCTATGGTGTGTTAACCTGAGGTGTTTCAGTCGCTTCTGTAGCCGTGTTAGATGATGCTGTTAATTGATGCTAACTCGTCTTTTACAGGCTGAAGTAGAGGAAACTCTGAAGAGGATCCAGAGCCAGAACGGGGTTCAGGGAATCATCATCGTCAACTCAGAAGGTGAGACGATTCAAGAAAGACCTCATTTATTCTGGAGTGTTTGTAAAGGGTTAAGGTTAGCCCTAACTAGGGTTAGCCTTAACCCTGGTTAGGCAACAACAGCCACAACACCACCCATTAATGATGGTTAACCAGCCACACCACCCATTAATGATGGTTAACCAACCACACCACCCATTAATTATGGTTAACCAGCCACACCACCCATTAATGATGGTTAACCAACCACATCACCCATTAATGACGGTTAACCAGCCACATCACCCATTAATGATGGTTAACCAACCACATCACCCATTAATGATGGTTAACCAACCACATCACCCATTAATGACGGTTAACCAGCATTAATAACTGCAGCGATCAGGAATGATTCATCTCAACCGTTCCTTCACCACTTTTTCTTGGTGCGTCTCTCGTTTTGTCTTTTTCTCTTTCCTAATCATAATCATGATTAATTGATCTGCTGTTTACCTTCTTTGGTGAATCAATACTTCTATAATATCTGGTTACCTTACATTAATATGTAAATGAACCTCGTTCCTCTCAGGGATCCCCGTGAAGACGACTCTGGACAACCCCAGCACGGTGCAGTACGCCGGTCTGATCCACCAGCTGGTGATGAAGGCGAGGAGCACCATACGAGACATCGACCCCCAGAACGACCTCACCTTCCTCCGCATCCGCTCCAAGAAGAACGAGATCATGATCGCTCCAGGTGAGAACACCTGAACATGAGGACATGAGGACCGAACCACCACCTCTACAGTTAATGAGCAAAAATCTGAAATATAATGCAGCATATACGGGCGTCAAATTACTCAGAAAGACACAAATATGTGGATAAACAAATATATTATATTGAACTTTTCTGTCCCAACAAGCAGCAGTGAACATTAAACCTTTGAATGTACTATATCGAGTTTAATATTTGTTTCTCTTCCTCTCAGATAAAGACTATTTCTTGATCGTCATTCAGAATCCATCGGACTGAAGGAGGAGGAGCTTCAGCTCAACTCATCACTCTCTTTGTCTCTTTCATATTTAAAAACATCGTCTCTGTGTCTCTAAAGTCAAACGAACCCGTTTACCAGAAGCTCCTTATGCTCCTGCTGTACCAGGAAGTAACGACACGATCTGATTGGTGGATGAAATTAAATGGAGACGTGTGAACCAGACGACAGGCACATTTATTTTTCCATGTTTTAGCATTCCAGCTGGGCGTCGTCTCTCTGACTGTACTTCATGTCGCTGTGTTTATTTCACAGGTATTTTAGCACATAGTGAGAAGTACACACCTGTTAAAATACCTTAAAACTAGACAGCTGTGAAGTACACAGTGTACACGAGAGAGAAACCAGAGCTCATCTTTAAGTTAGAGGATGTTTCTCAGTTCTGCTTTAAAAAGGAAAACTTGAGATTATTTATTGTTTTGTTGGCAAAAGATGTTGAAGTTCAGTATTTACATACGAACACTTCTCTCTGCTGCGCCAAGATTCTGATTATTATTTTTAAGAAATTAAAAAACTCTAAATGTTCTTGTGTTGTTGTGTACTTTATTTACATCATGCTGATATTTATATTTATATTATTAGTTTGACACTTAAATCAAACTCAGTGGAGAGAGGGGTGTGGAGGATTATGGTCGGGGGATCTTCGGGTGTTAGAAGCATGCACGCAATGCATTCTGGTACTTGTAGTTGTTGCGGCACAGCTCTGAGCAGAGAACTCAGCTACAGGTTAGAGGCCCCTGGACCTGAGCTTCTGTTTAAAGTTACTGCTAATATTTCTTATTGGGAAGTCACAAAGAGACGTCAACAAGATGCCAAAAGCAAAGCAACTACAAGGAGATGGAAAGAGACGCAGAACTACCATAGAGACACAAAACGAGTCTTTAAACAAAAAAAGATACGCAAACCCACTACAACTTGCAACAGAGGTGCAAAACGACAACGAAGAGACTCAAATGTCTAAAAATAAATGGAAAACGATGCCAAAGAGATGCAAAATGACTACAATGAGATTCAAAGAGACTACAAAGATACAAAATAACCAAAAAGAGATTAAAAAATGACCAAAACTGTCTCTGGGGGCCCTTTGTCTCATAATACATTTGTGCATGTTATCACGTATAACGTGGTTTTGATGATGGTGTTAGCCAACAGTTACGTATTCACATTTAGCAACATTAGCATTCATTTGCATGTTTTTAGCCTCATTCCCGGGCTGTTAAACCAAAACAGGGAGCTAAAAGAGGCTGAAACGCTCCGTATGTAATATGAGAAAATAAAGTCAAGAAACAAAACATTTACAACACAAATATAAAAATATTATGAAATATGTACACTATCTATTGTAAAAACAATTCCCATAAAATGATGTGTCAAGTGTCATGTGTGTTCAGCTGTAAAAACAGGTTTCCTGTCAGTAAATGACTCCGCACTGAAGGTCCAATAAGAGTAAAGTCTACATTAATATTTTACTAAATATATATCCAACAAATCTCTAAATTCTCAGATGTTGAAAACAAATGTATTTTTTTGCAATAATGAACCAGAATCTTTAATGCATTTATTCTACTATTGTATACATTCAGTTACTTGTTGGACTTCAATGAAACATCAAATATTGTGTTAAACTAATAACATCTAAATCGAGTGTAAAAATATACATTTTAAACATAACAATCATATTTATTTTTTTAAAGGGTTCTCAAAAGGCACCGATAATGATAAATATACAAAAAAGTAAACCCCCAATTTCACTAGATATTTATGCAAATTTAAATATTATATTAAGGCTTTCATACTTAACAATAATAACAATTATAATAATAATAAAACTGTAAAACTGCAGTCAACTCCTTAATATAATGTATGTTTTTATATTATTATTATGTTATATCATTAAAGTACATTCCTCCCTATTCTGTTTTTGTATACTAATCATTAATATAATTATTATTATGATTATTGTCATTATTATTATTATAATTTGACGTTATTTAAATCAATGTTCTTATTTCTCTGTACCATTATGTGAGTACATGTTTGTATATTTGAATGTTTTAATATTTTGTTTAAAGCGCTGAATTGCTTATATATGAAATACCTAAACATGAATTTATAGCTTCAATGGTCAAACTATCGTAATTAAAGTGACAGTGTTAATAAAGGTGTAATACAGACGCTCAGAGACTAACTGGTGAACGGCCCCTTTAAATCCAGCGGATGACGTCAGCGCCTCGGTTTTTACTTTGCTTTGTTTGTTCCGGAGCTTCAGACTGAGACCAGAGAGAGAGAGAGACACAGAGAGAGACAGAGAGAGACAGAGAGACAGAGAGAGAGAGAGAGAGACGACCAGAGACACTCAACAGAACGTTATAAAGCAGATATACTGCACAATTAACTAGTTTATAACTGTGTAATAACGCCGACAGAGATGCCGTCCGACAGACCCTTCAAACAAAGGAGGACATTTGGTAAGAAAAACCACCTCAAAGGCTGCGTTTTGTTTTAAGCTAGCTAAGCTAGGTAGCATGCTAGGTAGTTAGCTGGCCTGCTAGCTACCTAGCATGTCTGTTGACAAGTGTAGTTACATGGTGTTTATTTGTGTGTTGTGTTTGTTGTAGCCGTTACAAAGCTATGTTTTTATAGCTCCGATTGTTAACAACATGGGACAGAAGCTCAAGAAGTCAAGTTTAGAAAACAGTAGTTTTTCTGGTGCTAAAATATGTTAAATATCAGATAAAATGACAGTATTTGTTGTCCTGTTGTTGATCTCTTTTGGCTGCTAATGTCTCAAAGCCTTCTGGGTCACTGTCACATTAGCCTTGAAGCTACTAAGGCCATAACCAGCTTGTTCTAGCTGTTCTGCTAGCTGGGCTATGCTATGCTAGCAGTAAACATGAAGTGTTTGCTTTAAAAGGAAAACAACTTGTGCTGACACATTATCTCGGTACACGTGTTCACTGATTCATGTTGTAACTTGATGCTGAACGACGGCCCTCTGCTGTGAAGGAGGAGCTCGCGCTCTGTTGCATAATCTGCGTATTCACAGAAAGGAGGGATAAGAATGTGTTGTTGTGTTTGGTTATAACCTGTTTATAAAGTCCTCTCGGACGATCATGTTTTATAGTGATTATCTAGACCAGTACTGGGTCTGTTGACCTGTTTCCCTTCTGTGTCACACTGACACACATCACCATGGTATTGCATAACAAAGAAACAGACGTCATAACTAGTTGGATTGTTCAGTTTAATATTAGTAGTTGGGTATAAGTATGCTGTAAACAAAGGGCTGTCAGGCCTGTTCACAGTGACACAAACAAAGCTTAATACACCGTTACACACTGTTAGGACACGGGATGAGTCTGAACCTGAAGTATGATATTCCCTTTGTGATTATAAGAGTAATAAGAGAGTAAAAGAGCCGGTAATGAAAGAAGTACTTTTTAAAAGAAGCAGATACTCAAGAAATGAACGGGACATTGACTGAGAAAGAGAATTGGATTATGTACTTTGTGATAGCTTTTAAATTTGATCTAGCCTGAACCAACAGTATCTTTAGATGAATCTTCTAACACTTAGAGGGAAGAAGAAGGAAACAAACCTCCTCAACCTAAAACAAAGAGTCCTTTCACCGTCGCTCCTCAAAACCATCTGAGCTCTGAACCCGGTCGGGATTTAAATTTAAAAGCAGCTCATGTTTCCTGAAACACGTCTTTTCTTCCAGAGAGAAGTGTCTGTTGTGAAATAAGTGAGGAGGTTAAAAACATTACAAAGTGAAAGAGAGTAAAGCTGCAGAAGAAAAGAGATTAACAAATGAAATACAAAGTGGTAGATATGTAAATGAAGTCCACACAGAGAATGAACACATTCATTTGTAACACATTTAAGCCAGTAAAATAATGACAGTTCAAGTTATAAAGACACAATATGTAGATTTATAATGTAGGAGTCAGAGTCTCTATCGCACCACGAGAGACTCCTGACGTCTGGATTCAATTAAAGACGATTCTTGACTCAATACATAGAAAGCGTGTCGTTATATTCTGACTGTTAACACCGCAACAAACCAGTGACTCACTGAGCTGCTAGTGAAACAGAACTGACTGCTCACTCTTCATCGTCTCACTCTTCATCGTCTCACAACATCAACTCAAAATTAATTACTTTTATCTGCCGTCATTAGTTCATCGAAACGTTCAGTTTGTCACTTCCTGTTCTGACAGAAACAAAACTCAGTGCCAGAAATGTATGCATTAATCATGAGGAATGGTTATTGTTTATTTACGTGACCCGTATGCTTTTGTTTTCTTTAGGCTCAAATTAGTCTTTTTCCCCCCCGAGGGAAAAGATCAAATGAAACTAAACTACAAACCCTCAGCTTAGTGTTTGGCTCTCACATTTATTTCTATATTTGTCGTTTTATTTCAGTTTCTGTCGTGAACTATTCAGACTACTTAACATGTGCTGTTGTAAATGTGCTTTGATTAAATTGGATTAAATTGAATAAAAATAACTACAAATAGTGACATGAATTCACAACATTCTCCTAAAACAGAAGTCCTAAATGATACATTTAGTGTTTGTTTTAGGGCTGCACCTAACGATTATTTTAATAATCGATTAATCTGTCGATAATTTTTTCGATTAATCGATGAATCGGATAAAAAAAACAAAAAAAGCATTAATTTCCCAAGTCATCAAAACTCATCAAACCCGACAATCAGGAATGAACAGCCTCACGTGACTGAATGAAATGATGATGAATGATGTAAAAAGTATTTTGTCTCTCAGTTCTCTCTCTCTATATATATATATAGATATAGATATAGATATATATATATATATATATATATATATATATATATAGATATAGATATATATATATATCTATATATATATATAGATAAAGGGTTTAGTCTCTCCAGCTCGCTCTGATTTTAATTGTTTCATAATAAAGTTATTGAGGGAAATATCAGATCATGAAAACACAAATCTTTCTAATAAATGAAGAAAGTTGTTTGTGGTCCTTTTGTTGTTCAGACTACAATGAACAATATTTAAACCAGATGTTGAATCAGAAAACTAATCAAATATAAACTAGAGTTCATTCTGTGATCTGTCTTCACTGTTTACATGTTGAAAACAATCTCATCAGTCCGATCGGCTGCAGCGTCCAATCACATCACAGATGAACAATGAGGGGGCGTGTCGGCCGTTAAAACACTTCCTGGAAGTCTGTTCTCGTGGGTCCTCGCTCATGGCTCCTCCGAGGTCCCTCCTCCCTCCTCGATCCTCGCTCCTCAGAGCTACATTAGAGCTTAGGGACGGCCGTCAATATGGCGGCGCAGAACACCGGCAAAGAACACCGGTTCGAGGAGCGAATGACAATTAAGAGACTTGAGAAGTACTGGTACCAGTACTTCTCAAGTCTCTTAGTTGTCATTTCCTCGATTCCGGTTGAACCGGCTAACCGGAAGTTAAAGGTTCAATTTCCGGTTGAAACCAGAAATTGGAAATGACAAATACGTGACCCGTGTGAGAGGAGAACTTTGAGGAGAAACTTCAGGCCAAAGAGCTGATATCAGATCAGCCTGACTTCACAATCAGACAGCAGACTAGCGGGAAAGGGAAGCAGCACATGAAGCTTCTCTACTAGCTGTACACCAGACAGGTTTGGCTAGCTGGATGACGTCATGCTAATAACTTATTTAGCTTTTTAAAACAACGGGGACAGATCCAGCATGGACAGTTAGGGAGTGAGGGACATGAAGCACCTGTCTGATAAATGGATATATAGTTATAAATATATTATTATATGATCTATATTATACTGAATATTATTATATGATATATATATATACATACATATATTATACTGAATCCCGTGAGGGTGACATTAATAAGATGTCCTGACGTATTTATCAAAGTGTTATTTACTGCTTTTTTTCATGTTGGAATAAAGGTTAAATATTTAACTGCAAAGTAGTAATACGTGTTTGATACCTTAATTTGTTTGCATTAAATCATTGTGGGATGTTTGCTGACATTGATTGGATGTGTCACAGCCCTACCTAGAACATGTTCCACCAGCTCCACTGGTGTGAAATGCTCCCACACCTTGGATGACTGAGGTCGTACTGGTTTCTCTGCCTCCGCCATGTGTTTCAGAACATCGTTACGGGTCTCCGGTGGTCTTTCCTCGACCTCCGCTCTGCGCTCAACTCAACTTTTTTATGCTCAAACATCTCCGCGACTTATTGAGTGGCGTAATAGTCGCGCGACACAACGAATCGATAATGAAATTCGTTGCCAACTCTTTTAATAATCGGATTTTATCGATTCGTTGTTGCAGCCCTAGTTTGTTTGTTCCGTCTCTAAATGTTGAGTACAGTAAGAACACATTCCTCACTCTGAACTAAAGGAACCAGAACCACAGCTGCGTGTCTGGTAAACATGTGAGCTCCTTGTTGATGAACTCTCGTCTTTTGTTGCCCACAGCTGACCGGTGCAAAGAGGTCCAGCAGATCCGGGATCAGCACCCCAACAAGATCCCCGTAAGCTGCTGCTGATCCCAACACATCGCACCTCGCTGCTCTGTGACAACAGACGCTGGAGATCAATATTAAGATGAATGCTCATTAATGTTCATGTTCATGTGCTGTAGTCAAGCCTCCTGAATGACACGTACCGGCTGTTACTGAGGCAAACGTATTTAGTCTCAGGTGTGAGATCACTTTATTAGTTCAATATCGACCGTGTTATAATAATCAAATATTAGTCTGTGGTGTACTTCCAGAAATGAAGACGAGGGTTTGACTTTACTTCTTTAATCTGTAATAAAGTCTTATTCACGCTGTCGTAACACATCAGTAGTTTGACGTTTTGCTTATTCACTGTCTGGCTGAGAGATAAATTACATTTAATGCACTCGTTTATTTATTCATTTTGAATTGTATGAATTTATTTGATAGGAACGGAGCACGTCAATGAACATTAGTATAAAATAAAGATGTAAAGCTGCCGGAGTTAGCGTACATGCTAATGTTCATCCGTAGTCGCTCAGCGGGTAACGAGAACATTACAGGTGAAGGTATACAGATAATAATGTGAAATACACACGTAAACAGGACAAAGGTACATTATACTACATTCAGAATGTGTGTACAGTAAATATAAAGCCACCGGTTAGCTTAGCTTAGCATAAAGACTAACCTGGTTCTATCAAAGGATGATGAAATAGACCCGTCAGCACTCGTGTGTTTGATCACAATGTTCACATTTGATTTGACTGCAGTACATACTAACGAAGTACACGCTGGGGCATGAAGTTCATTTAGGATTCACTGCTTCACGACTCACACAACGTTGTGTCTGCAGGTGATCATCGAGAGATACAAAGGAGAGAAGCAGCTGCCCGTTCTGGACAAAACCAAGTTCCTCGTACCGGATCACGTGAACATGAGCGAGCTGGTCAAGATCATCAGGTACACACACACACACACACACACGTAAACACACACACACACACACACGTAAACACACACGCGCACACACACACGTAAACACACACGCACACACACACACACATGTAAACACACACACACATGTAAACACACAGACACATGTAAACACACACATGCACACACACACGTGTAAACACACAGACACACACGCACACACACACACACACACGTAAACACACACATGTAAACACACACAAGTAAACACACACACACACGTAAACACACACACACACGTAAACACACACACACACGTAAACACACACACACACACGTAAACACACACATGTAAACACACACACACACACGTAAACACACACACACACACACATAAACACATGTAAACACACACACACGTACCTCATCTTACACGTGTGTGTGTGTTTACGTGTGTGTGTGTTTACATGCGTGTGTTTATGTGTGTGTGTGTGTGTGTACGATCCTCTGCTTCACTACATTCAGACGTAGAGCAGAGACGTTAGTTCAGATTCTTCCCTGAGAGGGTCGACAGGATCGCTGCTCGTTATCTTTAATTCTGATGAGGCAGAAATATAAAAAGCAGTTATTTCTGTAAATCTGGTCATAAAAAAATCTATTTGACATAAATTCCTCCGATCACACAAGTGAGCGGCGTGTTGTGGATCTTTAAGAGCCGAGAGGTTTGAGCTGAAACCATTTAATGAGTCAAATGACAGAACATTACAGTAAATAGATTGACAAACATGTACTGGTAGGAATGGATGCTTCTCTCTGTTTATTGAAGATTTCTTTTGGTTTTTGGATGATTTGTCGGACAAAACAAGCACTTTGATGAACTCTGTTTCTGGATAAATGACTTCCTGTTCGTTGCAGTATGAAATGAAACGTGACCTTGTTGTAGTCTTTATGTTGTGATCCTCAAGAGGAAACGAGTCTCTTGGCTGAAGTTACGTATTAAAAAGGTCTGCTGGGTACTTTAGAGATCCGCTCTAACTCCAGAACACCAACATTACACGAGGCCAGTAGTGATGAGTGTTCTCTCTGGGTTAGAACCTGTTCATGCCTCTATAGTCATCATATTCACCACTAAAATGTGGATAAATGCACATTAAACACACAGCTGTGTGAGACGTGAGAACCTCAACAAACTTCACCTCGATGTGTTTTAGTGGACAAACTGTCGTCTCACGTTCTCTGCATGTTGGTCACCGTGTTCTCCAGCGTGTTCTCCAGCGTGTTCTCCAGCGTGTTCTCCACCGTGTTCTCCACCGTGTTCTCCACCGTGTTCTCCACCGTGTTCTCCACCGTGTTCTCCAGCGTGTTCTCCAGCGTGTTCTCCAGCGTGTTCTCCACCGTGTTCTCCACCGTGTTCTCCACCGTGTTCTCCACCGTGTTCTCCACCGTGTTCTCCAGCGTGTTCTCCACCGTGTTCTCCAGCGTGTTCTCCACCGTGTTCTCCAGCGTGTTCTCCAGCATGTTCTCCACCGTGTTCTCCACCGTGTTCTCCAGCGTGTTCTCCAGCGTGTTCTCCAGCGTGTTCTCCAGCGTGTTCTCCAGCTTCCATTCACACGTTCAATAAGTTCTAAACTCTCATATTTTAGAGAGAACAGGCAGAGATATATTCATCTTTTTACTCTGAGCTCACAAACAGGAAGAAGATGAAAGACTGCTGCTCTCCTATTGGTCACAACCTCTTAATCCCTGCTCACTCATTGGTCTTTGATTCTGTCGATGTCACTTCCTCAAAACAACAGAGTACCAAAGGTGCTTTCCATTTGGCTAACGTAGCTCCTCCTCCTCTTTGCCTTGTAGCCCCTCCTCCCTCCTCGCCTCGTAGCCCCTCCTCGCCTCGTGGCTCCTCCTCCTCACCTCGTAGCTCCTCCCACTAGAGATGCGTGAGAGGAGTCAGATAGACATTTAGTCTAATCTTAAATAAGAAACGGTAATAACAAGAACAGAACACTGAAAGACGACTATGACTGTAATATTTTTCCAGAATGAGTCACAAGGAATTAAAAATATGAAAAGAGGAAGCAAAGAGAAGTCTTTGGACACATTCCACATTCTGAGAATCTTCTACACGGTTTCTATTTTATGAATGAAGATGAACAATAAGCCTCTGTTGGTGCTGTCGTTCCTGTTTCAACAGCTTCTTCTAATCTACATTAGTACAAACCATAAAACATTAATATTAATATTATTAGAGTGAAGCTCTGCGGCTCCTTTCACGTCCCGTCAGATCATCTTACCGATCAATAAAAGGATCCGTGTTGAAAGAGGTTTCCTGTCCTAAAGGTTCTGGCCCGTTGGTCACGGGCCGGAAGAGCAGAGGAAGGGAGGGAGGGAGGGAGGGAGGGAGAAGGGAGGGAGGGAGGGAGGGAGGGAGGGAGGGAGGGAGAAGGGAGGGAGGGAGGGAGGAAGGGAGAAGGGAGGGAGGGAGGGAGGGAGGGAGGGAGGGAGGGAGGAAGGGAGAAGGGAGGGAGGGAGGGAGGGAGGGAGGGAGAAGGGAGGGAGGTACAATGAGCAGAATGGAAACCGGTTCTTCTTCTTCTTCTTCTTCTTCTGACCACTTAGACGTCAGAAAACTGGATACAAAACTGTGATTCTTTATAGCCAGTGATGCCTCACTTTACTGTTATGATTGCATCCTTACATTTTTAAGGAGGAAGAAGGGAGGAGGAGGAGGAGGGCGAGGGGGGAAAGAAGGAAGGAGGAGGAGGGGGAAAGAAGAAAGGAGGAAGGAAAGAAGGAGGAGGACGTTATAATTTAATTTCTCTCCCCCCCCCCCCCCCCCCCAGGCGTCGGCTGCAGCTGAACCCCACTCAGGCCTTCTTCCTGCTGGTCAACCAGCACAGCATGGTGTCCGTGTCCACGCCCATCTCTGAGATCTACGAGCAGGAGAGAGACGAGGACGGCTTCCTCTACATGGTCTACGCCTCGCAGGAGACCTTCGGCTGCTAGAGAGGGATGTGGAGTGAGGGGGGGGGGGGGGAGGGAGGGTGGGCGGGGCATCTTCAGGTGCTGGGAGGAGAAGGGAGAAAAGAGAGAGAGACTCCACCATCCTGTTGCATTGCAGGCCCAGGTAGCAGCACCCCGTAATGTGACTCCTCCCCCTCTCTCGCCGTAGTCCCGCCCCCTCTTGTTATTGGTCAGTACAACACTATTAACCCACAGGACGTCCCGTGTGAGTCTCTCTCCCGTCCTCACCGTTTAGAAGTCAGACTCATGATTTGATTTTCTCTCCTTTCTCTTCTTTTGGTCCCACGCAGACTCTTATTTTGAAAAAGAAAATGGTGGAATAAAACCAACCAATGGGAGAGTTTGACAAACCGGCGAGTTAAAATACATTTTCATGCTTAAAAAAAACAAAAAACAGACATATGTGTGTGTGTGTGTGTGTTAGACGAAGCTAAACTTGAAACCAGGTCAAGAGTCCAGTGATGTCATGAGAAGCTGATGATGTCACTGATGTCTGATACTTCCTGACTCTTTATTCTCTAACAGCAGTAGTACAAAGCTCGACGATAGGTCGGTAGTGATTGTTGTTTCTAACTCACATTGTAGTTTTATTTTGTAGTCATCCTCTTTAGTTGTAGTTTGTGTTACGTCGCTCGTTCTCAGTTTGTTTGAATCATTCTTGAACACCGTTAGCCTGAAGCTAGCCCAGAAGCTAATCAGGCTAACAAAAAATGACTGTAATACCCTGAAATTAACAGTAATTTCACATGTGCAATACCCCCCCCCTCAACCGCTCCGTCACAGAAGGGAAGTTAGCATTAGCATTAGCATCACCAACCACAGGCAGGTCAACAGCATGCTAACAGACTGAAGTCTTTTTGCCTCATCAGCACAAATCACCTGTAGAATAACTGCTCACCTGCAACAACCCCCCCCCCCCAGACATTTAACCACGCCTACATTTAATGTCATAAACCAATCAGGTGAAGCTGGTTTAAAGGCCCATCCAGTAGATTTTAGATCGTGGAAACACGACAGATGCTAGCTTGGTTTTTCTTAAAGGGCCAGCTTAAAAGATTTAGGGGTTACTATGGGAACTAGGTTTTCATTCGTGTATGACATCACCTGATACTAAGAATGGTTAGTGTTTGTGTAGAATGAGCCCTTTATAGCTACAGAGGGAGCGAGTCCTCCATGTTCTACGGTAGCCCAGAAGGGACAAACCGAACACCAACCAGAGCTTTTAGTGTTTTTATGTCACTCAAAGGCCACCATAGTTCTCTACACGCTGAGAAAAGGGACGAGTACCCTGCTAGATCCAAGGCCTGGACACGTTTTGTAAAACATAAATAAACCAACAAAGTTTTGGTAAAGTCGTGGAAATTAGCTTCATAAATATGTGTAAAATAGAGAATGTGTTCAGTTAAAAATCTACACCGGTTAAAGCTAACTTTAATGTTCTTATTCTTCATTTATAAACGTCTCAGAGAAAGTAGGACCATGAAAATGTCGCTTTACGTCTGAAGATTCCACTCAATCCTTGACGCTGGCCCTTTAAGAGTAACATTAGAAACACACATAATAGAATATGATGAATCCGACACTGCTGGTGAGGATCCTCATCACCGGAGTGATGTCTTCAACATGGAGGACAGGAAGTCATCAAATCCCAGTAAAGCGTTTTTTTATTATTTCCCAGCTGCTCTCGTGTGATTGGTCCACCGTGAGATGACTCCGCCTTCTCCTCGTGTTGCACAGCTTGTAATAAAACGTCACGAACATTAGACATGATTAAGAAATGTATTAAATGTCTGAAATGAATGAGCTTCTTTTGCACATAAAGTAATACAAATATTAAAAAAAGAGTTGGCATAGAGTTTCTTTATGAATTATGAGTGTATCTATATAACCATGTTTTATTGTATCGGCTCTGTGTGTTCGTCTGCCTTCGTTTGAGACTTTAGAGACAGAGACGGTCGTGATGCACAACAAACCTGCATGTTTTTACTTTACTTTCATTTTTTATAAATGTTTATTGATTTTACGCAATAGATATAATTGTATTATTTGATTTAGAAAGAAAAAAAAGTCATTTTTAGATGTTTCCCGAAACCAAAAACTGAAAATAAGTGTATGTTTAATAAGAGATGTGTGCGTATCAATGATCCTATAATCGAGCTGTAGTTCTTTAGGCTTCACATCCTGTATATAAACGCATCGATGCAACAGCAGTCTCAGTTGCCAATAAATGAAAAAAGTTGCCTTTAAAATGTGTCTCATTGTGTTCATGTAAAGTCTCTTTTTATTAAATAATGTGTATTTACCAGCAGGGGGCACTACAGACCTCCACACATCACTACAGACTCCACACGTCACTACAGACTCCACACATCACTACAGACCTCCACACATCACTACAGACCTCCACACATCACTTCACTACAGACCTCCACATGTCACTACAGACCTCCACACATCACTCACTACAGACCTCCACACGTCACTACAGACCTCCACACATCACTCACTACAGACCTCCACACATCACTACAGACCTCCACACGTCACTACAGACCTCCACACATCACTCACTACAGACCTCCACACGTCACTACAGACCACACGTCACTACAGACCTCCACACATCACTACAGACCTCCACACATCACTACAGACCTCCACACATCACTACAGACCTCCACACATCACCTCAGACCTCCACACGTCACTACAGACCTCCACACGTCACTACACGTCACTACAGACCCCCACACGTCACTCACTAGAGACCTCCACACGTCACTACAGACCTCCACACGTCACTCACTACAGACCTCCACACGTCACACGTCACTACAGACCTCCACACGTCACTACAGACCTCCACACATCACTACAGACATCCACACGTCACTACATACCTCCACACGTCACTACAGACCTCCACACGTCACTACAGACCTCCACACATCACTCACTACAGACCTCCACACTTCACTACAGACCTCCACACATCACTCACTACAGACCTCCTCACTTCACTACAGACCTCCACACGTCACTACAGACCTCCACACATCACTACAGACATCCACACGTCACTACAGACCTCCACACGTCACTACAGACCTCCACACGTCACTACAGATCTCCACACGTCACTACAGACCTCCACACGTCACTACAGACCTCCACACGTCACTACAGACCTCCACACATCACTACAGACATCCACACATCACTACAGACATCCACACGTCAGTACAGACCTCCACACATCACATCACTACAGACCTCCACACGTCAGTACAGACCTCCACACATCACATCAGACCTCCACACATCACTACAGACCTCCACATGTCACTACACATCACTACAGACCTCCACACGTCACTACACATCACTACAGACCTCCACACGTCACTACACATCACTACAGACCTCCACACATCACTTCACTACAGACCACACGTCACTACAGACCTCCACACGTCACTACAGACCTCCACACATCACTTCACTACAGACCTCCACACATCACTTCACTACAGACCTCCACACGTCACTACAGACCTCCACACATCACTCACTACAGACCTCCACACGTCACTACAGACCTCCACACGTCACTACAGACCTCTCCACACATCACTACAGACCTCCACACGTCACTTCTGAGAGTGTTTTCATATAATTATGTATAAATACTTCATAACGAGTTAAAGTCTAAAACCAAGTTTAAAAGTATCAAATGTCTCCTGTGACGGATATATTATATATATTATATGCTGTATGAAGTACTTTATATACAGTGAGCTAGTTTAGTCCAGAGGGTCCCAACATAAGGGCCCGGCCCCTCCAGAGGGTCGATCTGTTTTAAACATATATATATAAATACTGCATAATCTGACCTTTTTAGGTTTGAACACTTATTTTTTGTTTTTATTTAAACTTGATCTCTTTGACGGCAGCAGCAACGTTTCTCACATAAAAACACAAACAGAAGAAGAAGTCACATAAGAGACGAGCCTTTAAAGAGTAAACAGAACGATCACGAGTTCAGTATCAGAATGTTTAATGTTTATACAATAATCTAGATCAAAGTCTTTGGAGTTGAAACCAGAAGAGGAAGAAGAACTCTGCAGGTTTTAGGATCAATGACGAGTTTGAGTGAAGCTGCTGATCAGAAGAAGCTCATCGATAAATAATAATATAATATATAATGTTCAGTTCTAGTTAAGAAACACGATGAACTCAATCTAATGCTTTCAAAGACGTTTGTAGTAAATATTAAAATCAAATGATAAAATAAAAACAGCATTTGTTTCTTTAATAGAAACCAAACTGTTCCTCCGTAAAACTCTCGATACGATGTTTAAAACAAGAAACTCAACATTTATGAGTTGATTCTTCACATTAAACGTTTAGAGGAACTCCAACTGGTTTCATCTTAAACTGCTTCATGAATGTTTTATTAGTTTATTACGTGTTTTAATGTAAAACCTAAAACTGAAAAGTAGCTGTCGAATAAAAAAACAATATCTCCTGAAATATAGAGGAATGTAAAGCAGCATGAATATAAGTACCTCATACGAGTACCACGTACCTCATATAAGTACCACATACGACACTGCGGCTCATTGTGAAGCTCCAAAGAACACAAACAGATAAAAAGAGATGATTTATTTTACTTTACACGACAGACGAAGACGTCCGGTTGGTTCACAAACATCACTCGACCGGTTTACGACGCTTCTCTCTAACATACGTCAAGAACATCCTTACCTTATGTCTAATGTCAGATCTTTGAGTAGCGATGTCATGAACACGTTGGTGCGTTCATCGTGCTTCCTGGCTGACTAGGTTGACGGTGATGAGGCACAGATAATAAATGTGATTTCTAATATCTTTGCTAACAGCAGCTTTTGTTCTGTCCAAACTGGGAGGAGCTTCTCATTTCTACCCGTTTGGTTAAAAGGTTTTTCACGTTCGTGCCACAAACGCTGACACATCAGATTCTCAGAGAGATTTAAACGTCTCAACAACAGTTAACAGTCGCTCCTTTAAAGAACTCTGCAAACGGGAAAACCGAGGAAATGTTTTAGACAGAATAAACCAAATGCTACAAACAAAAAGAAAGAAACGGTAGAAATCATGGCAGCAGGTGTGAGGAGGAAGACGTCTGCAGAGAAACGAGGAGGAGCAGCTTGTGAGGCCGTCTGATCCTCAGCAGAGACCTTCAGGAAACTGCTGATGAGGCGCTTTACGCCATGCTGACGAGAAACAGAAGAGAAGTTTAAAATCACAGAAGTTACTGAAGCTGTTTTCAGATTAAACCACAGAGTCGGTTTAAGAATACGGCCGTCGCCATGTTGGCAGCCAGTGAACAGGAAGTGACCATATCTGGACTGAGGAGGAGTGACGCAGAGTCTCTGGTAGAGACCTGTCAATCACTGTGTAGCCCCGCCCCTAAAGCATCCCCTGCTAAACAGTGAGCAGTTATAAAGTGAACAGATGGAAGTGTGTGTGTGTGAGATGAACAAGTGTTAATGAGTCAGTCTGTCGAGTGTTACAATCTCTCCCGTGTGTAAAACAGGAAGTAGAGACTGTGTCTCCAGGTGTGACCGATGAAGAGGAGGATGAGGAGCGTCTCACCTGTCGATCAGAGAGTCCCTCATGCTGGTGGCGATGGCGGACGGCTGAGCCGAGTCGCTGAGCCTGAAGACGCTCTCGATGACGGACAGCTCGGTGCTCGTGGTGTCCAGACCGCAGAACGCACACCAGTCGTTGACCACCATCCCACCAGCGATGACCTCACTGCCCCGGTTCACCGTGCCGGCCTGGACAGGAAGTCAGCTTTAGGGTTAAAGTTAACTCACACAGACGGTATTACTATCCATCCATCTATCTATCTATCTATCTATCTATATATATATATATATAGTGCATGATATAGAATGTGTGTGACTGTGTGTCATCATGTCTCTCTCTCTCCCTCTCCCTCTCCCTCTCTGTCTGTCTGTCTGTCTGTCTACCTCTCTCTCTCTCTCTCTGTCTACCTCTCTCTCTCTCTCTCTCTCTCTCTGTGTGTGTCCCTCTCTCTCTCTCTCTCTCTGTCTCTCTCCCTGCTCGTATTCTACCTGTGTTGACTCATCTCTCCAGCTTCTTCTTAACAGCTGTGAGTTCTAACAGCAGCCATGTTGTTTGTTTACGTTCATCTTGATAATGAAGGGGGCGTGTCTAGGGGGCGTGTCTTTGAGGTCAGAGGTGACGGACTGTCAGTGATGAAGACTTGGAGACTTCTGGTGAAAGCTAGCGTCATTAAGAAGAGATTTGAGTATTTGGATCTTATTTGTTTTAATCTAGCGTACTCTGACAGTTTAAAGCCTTTAAGCCTCTTTCTTAAGTGAAGGAAACAGTTCTTGCTGCATCCTGATTGGTGGATCCTGAACTCACCACCAGAGGGACCTGCAGCAGAGACGACAGCTCGTCCTGGTCCTCTATGGACGTCTTCGGGTGGACGAGGCCGCCCTGGTTGCTGAACGCGCTGTAGGAGCCGACCAGGACCTGCTCAGCTACCGTCTGACGGAAAACCTCCACCTTCATGGTGTCAGCGAGGATCTCCTCCGTCTCCTGAGAGAGAGGGGGGGGGGGGGAGAGACAGAGAGACAGACAGAGAGAGAGAGTTTAATAAGGAACTGAACCAGTAAGCAGTATAGATACGAGTACTAGTATGGATAAAATGGTTTTGGGTTGGATACCCTCCCTAGTTCAGACTCTGACTCCACAGATAACTTATTATTAATATTATTATTATTATTATTATTATAACAGTGTGTGCGTCTCACCCGGTCGAGGTCGGGGTGGACCAGAGCCACGTAGTCGTTGCAGGCGATGACGTTGCCGAGAGCAGACAGCCTCTCCTCCACCCTCTGGATCCTCACGGCGTCTGGGAGGCAGTTCTTGATGTGCTGCAGCTCCTGGTCCGTCGTGTTGTTGGGCACCATGAGGCCGTGACGGTTACCTGAGGAGCAGCAACACACTTAAAGACACTCGTCAGGGTAGATACGGTCACGTTCATGCAGCTTTCAGTTGGATGAGGAGATGAGGAAAGGAGAGAAAGTGAGGAAAGATTCAAATCAAAAGATGAAAGAAAAGTGTTGTTGTAAAGGAGTGTGTGTGTGTGTGTGTGTGTGTGTGTGTGTGTGTGTGTGTGTGTGTGTGTGTGTGACATCACTACTCACCCACACACATCCTCCCGATGATGCGACAGCCTGCGATGGAGGCGTGGACCACCGGGATGGTTTCTGACAGTTCCCCCTCAAACACACTGCATCACAAACACACATGTCACTTCCTGTTCAGTGAGTCAGCTGATGAGCTCCGCTCCACCAGAACACAACAAAGTCACATGAACACATGATCACATGAACACACGATCACACGAACACACGATCACACGAACACACGAACACACGATCACACGAACACACGATCACACGAACACACGATCACACGAACACACGATCACACGATCACACGAACACACGATCACACGATCACACGATCACACGATCACACGATCACACGATCACATTAACACACGATCACATGAACACACGAACACACGATCACACGATCACACGATCACACGAACACACGAACACATGATCACATGAACACACGAACACACGATCACACGAACACACGATCACACGATCACACGATCACACGATCACACGATCACATTAACACACGATCACATGAACACACGATCACACGAACACACGATCACATGATCACACGATCACATGAACACATGAACACACGATCACATTAACACACGATCACATGAACACACGATCACACGAACACACGATCACACGATCACATTAACACACGATCACATGAACACACGATCACACGATCACACGATCACATTAACACACGATCACATGAACACACGATCACACGAACACACGATCACACGATCACATTAACACACGATCACATGAACACACGATCACACGATCACACGATCACATTAACACACGATCACATGAACACACGATCACACGATCACACGATCACATTAACACACGAACACACGATCACACGATCACACGATCACATTAACACACGATCACATGAACACATGAACACACGATCACACGATCACACGATCACATTAACACACGATCACATGAACACATGAACACATGAACACATGAACACACGATCACACGATCACACGATCACATTAACACACGATCACATGAACACATGAACACATGAACACACGATCACATGATCACATGAACACACGAACACACGATCACATGAACACACGATCACATGAACACACGAACACATTAACACACGAACACATGAACCCTCACAGCTGCTTTCACTTCTGTTTATGAATCATTTTAAAATGTTGAGATTACATTAAACATTAAACATTAAGATGGCGAATGTTAATTAAAGATACATTACCTGGAATTAAAGCGTTGGAGATGATTTTTAAAATACGTATTCTGTTCGTTTGCTAACTGATAATAAACATCAGCTGTTCATAACATCATGTTTACAGAGCGTGAACATCACTGATATCAAGATTTGGGATTAAACCTTAACTTTGATGTTTCTGTAATTCATCACAATAATAATTAGCATTAAGCAGATTCATCATCTCACTCTAAATATGAATTATTGTCTCGTGTTAGTCTGTAATAATAAAACTTTCAGTTCCGTTTGGTTCACAGACTTTAAAACATCCTGAGAGTCGATAATATGAACGATGGAGGTCTGACATATTAAATATGTCTCAGACACATTTATAATTTACTCTCATTGTAATAATGATGAGAAACACGACAAAGCTTCAACCTGTTTGTTTACATCAGAGAAACTGAACCGGTCACAACATATAAAACCTGTAATATTAATAACTGATCAATAAACTAGTCCAACATTAAAACGTCGTATTTCAGAACCAGATGTTTCATTTACACGTGAAAGAGTTTGATTTAAACGGATTAGTTCAACAGTTCTAACTCTGGACCAACTTCCTGTTTCTACTGTGAAGAAGAAGAAGAGGAGGAGGAGGAGGAGGAGGAGGAGGAGGAGGAGGAGGAGGAGGAGGAGGAGGAGGAGGAGGAGGAGGAGGAGGAGGAGGAGGAGGAGAGAAGAAGAAGAGAAGAGGAGAGAAGGAGAAGAGAAGAAGAAGAAGGAGAAGAATAAGAGAAGAAGAGGAGAAAAGAAGAAGAGAAGAGGAGAAGAAGAGAAGAAGAGGAAGAAGAGAAGAAGAGGAGAAAAGAAGAAGAGAAGAGGAGAAGAAGAAGAGAAGAGAAGAAGAGGAAGAAGAGAAGAAGAGCAGAAGAATAAGAGAAGAGCAGAAAAGAAGAAGAGAAGAGGAGAAGAAGAAGAGAAGAGAAGAGAAGAAGAAGAGAAGAAGAGAAGAGGAGAAGAAGAGAAGAGGAGAAGAAGAAGAGAAGAGAAGAAGAGGAAGAAGAGAAGAAGAGCAGAAGAATAAGAGAAGAGCAGAAAAGAAGAAGAGAAGAGGAGAAGAAGAGAAGAAGAAGAGAAGAAGAGAAGAAGAGAAGAGGAGAAGAAGAAGAGAAGAAGAGGAAGAAGAGAAGAAGAGAAGAGAAAAAACTGCAGATTGATCTTTGATGACGTCACAGCTAACTTTAGCCTCCATGCTAACGTGCTAACGTGACACAAACCGCCTGATCTAAATCAGACTACGTGTATTGAAACAGAAGTTAAATGTTTTCACCTGTAGAAGTTCTCCGAGCCGCCGACCGCCACCAGACAGTACGTGTTGGTCAGTTTGGCGAAGCAGCCGATCTCGTTGTTTTTCTCAAACGATGCTCTGACGGCCATGATGACGAAGAGGAGGAGGAGGGTTAGCTTGTGATCCTGGAACAACAACAACACGCGTTTTAATAAAAAATAAACACAAACACACACACACACAGATGTGTTCACAGCCACGAGCTGCTAGTAGTCACATTATATACGTTCGTGTTCATTGAATAATCACCAGATCTGAGCCAGTGTGTGAGACTAACTGGTGTTGATGAACTGGTTCATGTTAGAGCAGGTGTGTGGAGGAGTGGCCTTCAGGAGCCACGTGGAATAAACAGCAAGTAAACATGTCGATCGCTTCTCCTCTTTCACAGTTTCTACGGTTTATTTTTAAAGAATATAAACGCAACAGAATGACAAAGTTGGTGGTAGACGTCGATGCCTGTTCAAAATACTTAGAAGTATTTGAGACCTGTCTATGCAGTCATACAGCCTGTGAGTTAAACATACTCATATATATATAATATATAATATATAGTAACATACTGAGCTCAAACACGTGCACAGATAGGTCAGCTGTGGTAAACTGTGATCCACAGATTAACTTGTGATTCAACACTGTAGGTTATCTCACATCGCTTATGTTTATATTAAAGACTACAGACATTCATCTTATTCATGTTAATGATATTCTACACTGTGCAGCTCACATTCATGCACATCAGACATGTTCACTCTCGTTGTACACACTGGGTTAGTGTGTCTGTAGAAACATTACACGGAGGCTTGTTGCAGCATTCATTTAGGATTTAAACAGCATTACCACGAGACATTATCCATCTTCATTACGAGCATATCTTTAGTTGTCTGGTGACATGAACACAGAACTATGGACCCTGTTGGAGTCGAACCGACACATGAACCTTTAGTGTCTTCTGAACTACCACTGAGAGAATGTGTTCATGTACTCATCGTGTAATAGTATCATTATCACACAATATCTCATCGTCATCATGCGTTTCCTTCTGTCACATTAACGTCAGTGCACGTAGACGTGACCACGGTCACGAGCTGCGTTAGTCACGTCATACATGTTAGTGTTATTAAATATATATATATATATATAATATAAGAGTTTAACGGCAGTGACACTGGAGCCGGAATACCAATGCTAGCCGGCTAGCTAGTTAGCTTTGACATTTAGCAGCTAGGGAAGAAAACGTGTCACGTGTTTTAAAAACACAGTTTTGGTCACGAGCGGCTGGTAATAAAGTCATACAAGTTAGTCTTAATGAATTAATACAAGAGTTTAGCGGCTGTGACTACCAATGCTAGCTGGTTAGCTAACGTTAGCTGGTTAGCTTTCAGAAGTTTATCGTTTAGCAGCCAGAGAGGCTGGCTGCGAAACGATACATCAACGATTTATCAACACAAATCTTATTCTTAATACACCGTGATGTCTAACATAACTTCAGGTAGTTAGAGGTACTAATATATACTACACATATATATATATATATATATATATATATATATATATATATATAGAGAGAGAGATATAGATACTATTACCTGAGTTCGATCCTCTCAACATGCGTGGTGATTCTCTTCAACCACACGTGTTCACTTCCGCTTCTGGGTCAACGTGGTGACGTGGGACGTAGCACGTGGTTATAAAAAACACAATCCGGGCAGAGTGACGTCATTAGAGTTTAATGTGAATTTAAAGAATATATTAACGTATACAATTGGTGAACTCTTTAAAGAACAATTATTTTTCTGGTTACGCTTTTAGTTCGTTTATTTATCACAATTGTATTTTGTTAATTAATTAATTTTGTTTTTTCTCTGTACCATTATGTTGAGTACATGTCTGCAATGTTTGTATATTTAGATATTTTTATTAATGATCATTAAAGATCATTAATCTTTTTTGAAATATTTATTATGAAAATAATGTAATAAAACATGCAGCACATATCTGTTTTTAAAAACAAAGATGTGTAGTTGTGTGCAGGAACGTGCACAAGTTTATAGTTTAAAGAATATGTGCAATGTGCAGAGATTATACAATTTAGAGCCTGTTTAGTTTAATATTTGACAATTATTGATTATTACACACAAGTCATCTGTTTAAACTATATTATGCATCCTTTGTTGTCAGCCCCCGATGCTTAGCGTGCGTGCGTGTGCCCCCTCGTGTTTGCGTGCACGAGAAAAGGGGGGACTTAAAAGAAGAAGAAGTCTCCAGACCGACTCCTCTTCTTCTTCTGTGAAAAACCTGCATGGCAACCGAGAGCGCGAGCGCGGCACCTCGTGCTTCTCCCGGCTCCTCGTGCTGCACCGGGGAGAGAATCGGCCTCTCTGAGCCAATCACAGCGGCCGCTCCCGCGTGACGTCCGTGTTTGTTGACACTTCCATTAGCTCGCCACCTGCGTGACGTCACTGGGGGAGGAGACAAAGAGCGTCAGAGCTCAGAGAGGAGAGGAGGTCTCACTCCTCCTTATTTCTGTCAGCTCACATTCAACATCTGTAATTTATTTTCCTTCTAAATGCCTAAAGTTTTAAATTATTAACATTTACAGCAGATATATAAAGTCGAATACAAATTATTTGGCTCAGTTAGCCATCATGCTAACTGGTCTAAAAGTCTAATATTTACTCAGACAAGCAGCTCAAACAGGAGATTTATGATTTATTGGAAGTGTGTTTATGCCTCAGCGTCGGCGACAGGCATTATGTTTTTTCCAGGAACGCCGGGAGGGAATGTCTTCAAATCTGGCACAAACTCCACGATGGAGTGATATGATTTTGGAGGTTAAAGGTCAAAGATAAAGGTCACTGGGACGTCTCTTCTATTCTCGCGGTATCTCACGAACGCTTTGAGGGAATTTCTTCAAATTCTGTGAACTCTACTTTAGCTATGACGAAGATAGGATTTAAGATAATCATAACTATGTTAAGTAACTTAATAATAATATCAGACAAAAGTTTTCAGGTGGCAGGAGTAAAAACTAGTCATCCTCACATTTGTTGTGTTATTGTTTCAGAATGATGAAGAACGTTGCAGAACCATTATATAAAATACGATGTAGCTCTACAGGTTTTTTAGGTTTTTTTACTTGGCAACTTTCATGTTTTTCCCAAATGTTTCCGATTTTTAGGCATTCCTTTGTGTCAACTGACTTGAGAAATAGAGCATCGAGCTTCAGTAAATGGAAACAAATCATGCCCTCCAGACCCGAACCAAACCCAAACATGGGAAACCTTTGTTTGTCTTGAGGTGGTTGCAATCTGAAACCTCGACACTAGATGGGGGCAGATCCTACACACCAGACTTTTAACTAGTATGTACAACAATAACGTTTGTAAATAGTAAGTTAAGACCACAGACTGTATTTAACAAGTGGACGTAGTCATTGTGACGTCACTCATTGGTTTGTAGACTGATGTTATGAAGCCTCGAGTTCGGCGTTTTGACCGTCGCCATCTTCTTTTTTTGCAACCAGTGAACAGGAAGTGACCATATCTGGACTGAGGAGGAGTGACGTAGAGACGCCGTATACGTCTCTGGTAGAGACCTGTCAATCACCGTGTAGCCCCGCCCTAAAGCATCCCCTGCTTTATGGTCTGTTTGACTCTAAATGGACCATAATGTACTAAATGAACATCATGCTGTATTGAAGAAGACTTGAAACTAGAGATTGAGACCATAAACTCATGTTTACAATGT
>JAVDOI010000222.1:67500-90000 GCA_032191485.1 Leptoclinus maculatus | reverse complement strand
GTCTTATTACTTGTGTTTTTATTTTATTTTTAAAACTCAAGATGTCCCACCACAGCACACTGACTGTGTGGCCCAACAAGCATGTTGACTGTTTCTGCAAAAGTCTCATTTACAAAAGTGTGTGTTGACATCTGCTTCTGGTCGTCTTCATGACACGTTGCCACCATCTGTACTGCTTCCTGACAGATGTAGCACCTGTTAATGTTTCACAGTTCAAAGACGACCCAAATGCAGATAAAGGATAAAGGATAAGGACGTTTATTGTCATTG
Organism: Leptoclinus maculatus; assembly: GCA_032191485.1. NCBI lineage: Eukaryota > Metazoa > Chordata > Actinopteri > Perciformes > Stichaeidae > Leptoclinus > Leptoclinus maculatus. The sequence continues at coordinate 89,730 of JAVDOI010000222.1, read as the reverse complement.
TAAAAACATACAACGAAATTAAGTTGGCGACTCAGTCAGTACAGCAGCAACAGTTAAAAGGTGTATAAAAAACATTAAGACAAGAAGATTTAAAACAAGACATTAAATAAATATATACAAGATAAAACAAGATAAAACACAGGCATCAATGGCTTCAAAGTGAAAAAGGTGCTTAGTTAAAGTGTCGTGTTATTGACTGTTTTTGTTTCACCGCAGCACTGTCCGGTGTGAGCTGGGTGGGGGGGGGGGGGGGGTGGTGATGGAGGAAACCGCTCTGGGGAAGAAGCTGGTCCTCAGCCTGTTAGTCCGGGTTTTGATAGTCCTGTATCTTTTTCCTGATGGCAGTGTAACAAACAGAGAGTGACCCGGGTGTGTGATGTCTGTACAGATGTTTCTGGCCTTCTTCTGGAGGCGGCCAGCATACACAGTGTCCAGGTCCGGGAGGGTAACTCCCACAATCCTCTGTGCTGTTCTAACCACCAGGTTAGACCAGGTCCCTCCTGTTCTCTGCTGTGCAGCTGGCATACCACACAGTAAAGCACTGACACAGGATGCTTTCAATCGCACTTCTGTAGAAGTTAACCAGAAGTTCAGGGGGCAGGCCAGCTTGTTTTAGCTTCCTCAGGAAGAAGAGCCTCTGCTGGGCTTTCTTCACCAGGTGTGATGTGTTCAGGGACCAAGTGAGGTCTTCAGTAATGTGGAGCCCCAGGAATTTGATGCTGTCCACCCTCTCCACCTCCTCCCCACGTATGTAGAGTGGAGAGGGTGTGGTCTTCCTGGATCTCCTGAAGTCCACTATGACTTCTTTGGTCTTGGTGGTGTTCAGGACCAGGTTGTTGTCCGAGCACCACTCAGCCAGATGTTGGACCTCCTGTCTGTAGTGCGTCTCGTCGTTGTTGGAGATGAGTCCCACCACAGTGGTGTCGTCAGCAAACTTCACTCTTGTGTTTGTGTCAGGATCCCTGTCTGACCCATTGTGTGTTAACCTCTGTTTCCCCCCAATCTCCTCTCCTCATGTGTCTGTCATTCCCCTGTTTGTTGTTGTGTGCCATGTGCTCGGTGTTTGTTTTCTTGATCCTGCCTCCAGACGATTCCCTTGGCCACACCCCTGATTGGTGGACAGCTGCAGTCTATCTGGCTCGTAACCACCTGATCCTGATCCCACTGATCACCGCCTGGCACTTTATCAACCCTGGTCCTGCAGGCGTGGGGTGTCAGTCCGTATCGTCTTCTGCCTCGGTAGTCTTCCCACCGTTCAGTAAGTTGTCACTTGACTTTCCCTGGACTAACGTATTTCCTCTCCGCTACGTGTGTAGAATTCCTGCTGAGCCACCAGTCTGCGGTGTCAAGTGTAGCGTGTGCGGCTCCTGCCCCGTTTCTAGGCGGGGAAGTCTTTCGCACCTAACCCGGTGGTCACTCCGTCGGCTGTCCCGCCTGCGAGGTTATGTTATCCTCTTTTAGGTGTCGGGACAATACCTTAGGCCTTTTATCTCACCCCGTAGCTAAATAGTTAGGATTTCGGAATTAATTGTCTTTTTGAAAGTCTTTACGGCTAATGCCCTAGGCGCTCTCAATTGGATGTAACCCTAACACCCGGTATGTAATAGTTATGTACATCGTCTATACTTTACTATTGCCTATTGTGAACATTCTCACCGTTTATGACCGACACTGCAATGTCTTCACCCAATGAACTTACCTTAAGTACCAAATGGTAGCTTCTGTCGTCACGTCTGGATCGCACGGTTAGTGGACAGGGAAGAGGGTTAAATTGTTTTAAAGGACCCGAATACTTGTTTGGTTTCAGTCACTTACTAAATGTAAGGCTGTGTTTTTATTTCAGGTTTTCACACAAGATTCACATACAACAATTTCAATTCAATGAAACAGTTACAGTGGCTACCAGAACTATTCTATCATTCCTCTTTATCAGTCTTCACTGATTTTGTAATGAGGCACTCTCCAGTCACTTGCTGGCTTTTCTCCCCCCCTTCTCCCAACTTTCTGCTCTGTTCTGCTGTTTTTATTCTACTCTCAGGCTGGAACCTCCTTCTTCTTGGGCTGGGTCAGAATGTAACTGGTTTGATCCTGTTAAAGTGACTAGGTTACACAAAGGGTCTAACTCTAAACTGTTCATTTGTTAAATCACAGCTATTAAAAAATAAAACAAGTTATAATATGATGGTTATAAAAAGTGTAAACACGCTATAGGTTATGCTGGTTATACTTAGAAATAAAAATGGTTATAGTTTATACTAGCTATACTTTTATGCTTTCATACTTTTCTACGATCTTTCTACACAAGCCACGGGACTCACATCGTGATCTGCCTGCCCACCTGTGTTGGACCACGGGCTCCACACATCCCCGCCTTTAAACTGGGCGAAATAAAATCTGTTTCACCAGACTCTGTCTCCTGTGGTTCTGCTATTGGGTCCTCATCCTGAACTCCCGTGACAGTTTGAGGAATATGTGGCGGAACAGTCCAGGGTGAAGAGGGTGAAGAGGGTGAAGAGGGTGAAGAGGGCCGGGCTGAGCACACAGCCCTGCGGTGCACCAGTGTTCAGGATGGTGGTTGTCGATGTCAGGTTCCCTATCCTGACATTCTGTGGTCTGTTAGAGAGAAAGTCCAGAATCCATGAACAGAGTGATGTAGAGAGTCCAAGGTTTTTGAGTTCATGCACCAGTTCATGGGGGATGATGGTGTTGAAGGCAGAGCTGAAGTCAATGAAGAGCATCCTGACGTATGTGTTAGGGTGCTCCAGAAAACATGTGAGAGCTTTGCCTTCTGACTCAGCTCCCTCTTCACCACAACCAGTACAACCAGGTCCAGTACAACCAGGTCCAGTACAACCAGGTCCAGTACAACCAGGTCCAGTACAACCAGGTCCAGTACAACGCTGCACCGAACCGTCTGTCCAGCTCCCGCTCCATGTTACCTTCACTGGTGAACAAGACCCCGAGATACGTGCACTCCTTCACTGACTTACTTACTCCCAACCTGGTTATTGTTTCGCAATTCTGAGGAGCCCAAAACCGGACACTCTCTTCTCATTGTGTGTGGGGGGGGATTCGTATTTCTGCACCGGGAAATAAAAACGTTTCAGATTCAGTGTGAGGCTCATGAAGATAGATGGGCTCACAAATGAAAAGACTTTTACTGCACATACTAACCCTCTGCAACAATATTCCACGTTAGCCCTCTTTCTCTTATTGTTCCATCGTCCCCCATTCACAGAATATTCACAGGATTTTACTGAGTTATATATTAACTCACTTTCTTTCAACAGCCTGCTGCACTCTATCAGTCTCCATATCCAGCAATAAATCAGTACTTTGGACTGAGACACCCCTCACCTGACTCACCTGAGACAAACCAGGAAACAGTTTGTCTTTCTTCCTCACTACAGAGAGACACGCAGACTGAAAACAGACGATCAGATTCACCTTCAGAACAAACTAACAACTTCCTCTGAGTGAGTTCAGCTACAGGAGAGAAAAGAGGAAAACTACAACACTGCTGCTTCAACCTGCTGACGCTCCACACACTGAATGTGAGTTTGACTACAAACAGTGAAGTTAGTAGAGGAGGGAGGGGAGCCATGACTGATGTACTTTCTGTGTTTTCAGCTTCACTCAGAGACTAAATGTCTTCCAGATCAGAGGAGGATCTCTGCTGTCCGGTCTGTCATGAAGTCTTTAGAGATCCTGTTGTTCTGTCATGTAGCCACAGCTTCTGTAAAGACTGTCTGAAGAGCTGGTGGAGAGAGAAACCAACTCAGGAGTGTCCAGTTTGTAAGAGAAGGTCTTCAAAGGGACATCCACCTTGTAACCTGGCGTTAAAGAACCTGTGTGAGTCCTTCTTACTGGAGAGAGATCAGAGAGCTTCAGAGACTCTCTGCAGTCTGCACTCTGAGAAACTCAAACTCTTCTGTCTGGACCATCAGCAGCCAGTGTGTGTCGTCTGCAGAGATTCAGAGAAACACAGCGACCACAGATTCAGACCCATCGATGAAGCTGCTCGACAACACAAGAAGAACCTTCAGGAAACTCTGGAGCCCTTAAAGGAGAAGTTAAAGGTTTATGAAGAAGTTAAAGTGAAGTCTGATCAAACAGCAGAACACATGAAGGTCCAGGCCCGACGCACAGAGAGGAAGATTAAGGAGCAGTTTAAGAAGCTTCACCAGTTTCTAGAGGAGGAAGAGGAGGCCAGGATGGCTGCTCTGAGGGAGGAAGAGGAGCAGAAGAGTCAGATGATGAAGGAGAAGATGGAGGCTCTGAGCAGAGAGATAGCAGCTCTTTCAGACACAGTCAGAGCCACAGAGGACGAGCTGAGAGCTGAAGACGTCTCATTCCTGAACAACTACAAGGCTGCAGTGGAAAGAGTCCAGCAGCGCCCCCTGCTGGAGGATCCACAGCTGCTCTCAGGAGCTCTGATAGACGAGGCCAAACACCTGGGCAACCTGACCTTCAACATCTGGAACAAGATGAAGGACATGGTCTCCTACACTCCTGTGATTCTGGACCCAAACACTGCTCATCCAGACCTCATCCTGTCTGAAGATCTGACCAGTGTGAGAGGAGTAGAGAGACAGAAGCTTCCTGATAATCCAGAGAGGTTTGATAAATACTTCTCTGTTCTGGGCTCTGAGGGATTTAACTCAGGGACTCACAGCTGGGATGTCGAGGTAGGAGACAGTACAGACTGGGAACTGGGTGTGTTAGCAGAGTCTGTCCAGAGGAAGGGAGTCATACAGTCTGGATTATGGATAATACAGTTCAATGAAGATAAATACTCAGCATGGTCACCATCACCTCCATCCACTAATCTCTTAGTGCAGAAGAAGCTCCAGAGGATCAGAGTGAATCTGGACTGGAACAGAAGAAAGCTGTCGTTCTCTGATCCTGATACTAACACACACATACACACCTTCACACACACTTTCACTGAGAGGATGTTTCCATTCATTAACACTGTTGATAAACTGAAGATATTACCAATGAAGGTCTGTGTGACAGTGGAACAGAGCAGTTAGAGATAAAGAGAACAGATATGTAATCATGATATTGTATATTTGTTAAAAGGGAACAGTCACTGACTTTAACCTGTGTAGCTGCACCTGTCCTGCTGCTGTTTCATTAATCCAAAGACATGTTTATCTTCGTTTCAGTTATTGTTTAATTACGGTTTTAATTTTAGCAAGTTCAACAATCTGCTTTGTTTCCTCTGGTTGAACTTTGTGACGCTGTAATTCTTTGATGTAAATTGACAGTGACATTATAACTCCCACTTGATTTCCTTTCATAGTAATTTACTGCTTATAGCTGACAAATAACTGTACATTTGTATTACAGTAAGTAACTGTAATTCTAAGATACAGTAAATGTCCAATCCTGCTCGTAAAACTGCTGCCAGTAAAATATTGTGTTTGAATTACAACAGCAAGTTGCTGTATGCTTTGATAACATAGATACTGTAAATGTACATTCACTTAATTCATTTACTGCAATTTTACAGTCAAAATGAATATAATGCATTATATTAATTTTGAAGACATTTTCATCTAAAGCAACGTATATGGATACAACCCAAACATCAAAGTACATTGTCTTTATTAAATATGCTGAACAACTTCAAGTGCTACATCTGTTGTTTTCTTTGTGTTAAATGAGTTCACTCAGTATTCCTGATGTTTAAGTTTGGTTCGTTTAGTCTTTTTGTCATTTTGACTTTGGGTTCATTTGTGATTTTGACTTGTGATTGTTTGTTTGTTTCCACTTTGTGGAAGCTGATGGGATCCAAATCAAGAATAAAGATACATTTTAACATTAACTGCATGTTTGAGCAGCTGATTATATTTAATTCTACTTCAGATTATAAAGTTTACAAACATTCAAACACATTTTAAATTACATGAAACGTTAAAAATGTTTACAAAATTAAAACATATATGAACAATTTGCTGTTGGTCAGGTGACACTTTACAAACAATAAGAAGAAGAAAGCACCAGGAGCAGCAGGACAGAACTAAATATAGATGACTCTTTGGTGAATATAGTAGGAAAGGAGGACTATGGAGCATTTTAGGAATATCTTTGTTGTTAAATAATGAACTCACCATGGATGCAGAACTGCAGATCAATCCGTCTGATTCAGGCGATGATTCTTCTCAAGTCGTTTTACTCACAGCACAGACAAACTTTCCCCGCAGAGACGCTTGTGCTTCACATGAGATCGATCCAACTCAACAACAGTCAGAAGAGTTGTGACTCCCTTTCACAAGTTCTCTACTCGACCACCTCCTCAACACCCAATCCCTCCTCGTTTCATTAAAGCTTTAAAAAGAAAGTCACATTGTTGTGGTGTGGCCCTCGCTCGTGATGAGGGGTTTATTCACACATATATTCATGAAACAGGCAAAAATGAACCCAGTGATATCCAATAAATAACTTCATCTGAAGCAACAACAACAACAACAAAGGAAGCAGCTACCTCTCTTCTCTACAGATCAATGAATGTCATTTTACCCTCCCGGCCTCACCGAACTGGAACCTTCCACCTGCACAGGTAACCTTAGGGCGAGGCAAACAGATACAGAGAATACATGAGGCATTCATTAAGCTTTCTGAGTTTCTACTGAGATTATAATTGACCTATGGGCACACAGAAGGGCACCGAATGTAACAGAATTGAATTCACTGCAGAATAACTTCTCCCCTCCTCACTGCTGAGAGCCCCTAATGACGTAAACTGGTTTTCACTGTCAGTGATTTAGCATGAAAAGCATGCATCACCACTACCACCAAGCATGAAGCCGATGATCCATTCGGACAAAATAGAAGACAAGAAAGTCTCACATAAAAACTCCAAATGACACATTCATTTGCCATGAAATTGAAATGGTGTTGGGAGGCATCAGCATCTAGAGCCCGTCTGTCCGGTCCCATTACGGGGCAGGTGGTTTGAACATATTGCACATCAACAGAGGAGCTGCGTATCGATCCCTAAAGCGGTATTTCAGCAAAAATACCACAAGGCAGATTTATTTCGCACATCTGGTAGAGTTATACTGCACATAATCTCACAGATGTTCCAAAACTGTTGATGGACTCGCAGAAGTTAATTTAGTATCAGGGCTGTTGAAAGATAACAAGTCTGAAGTGCTTAATCCGTCTAATACAGAGAACTGTTTGTTTTAAAACAGCAGAGCAATAAAAGCATTACCAGCTGTGAGTTTGAGTTTAGGTTGTCTGCTGTCCCACATGAAGACAAACAGCCATAAAGTAGCATAAAGACCAGAGGAAACACAAGCAAGACAAACACATTCTTCATATATAAAGTCTGTGCAACAGATAACAATAGCATTTAGTAGAAAATGCTATTCTAAAAAAAATATATATATAAAAAATAAATGTATGAATGAGAGAAGTTTGGTATTTTATCAGTTTTGTCAGCGATAACAATGATTAAATTGTAAAAACAGAGGGAGTGCTTCCGATGTGATATGGGTTTAATCAGTCATTTGTGATGGCTCTGGTTATTCTTGCAGAGTTATGTCTTGGCACAATAGTATGAAGAGAAGAAGTATAATAGATTTTGTAACTTTTGTTATTATAATATGTCTTACTTTCATTTGGGTAACAATCATGCTGTAACCTTTGGACTTACGGTTCCTCTTACTTGGGGGCTTTGGGGTGCTGTAAACAAGACTTCTTTGTAGGCTATGATCCCTGTTTCTTTATCTACGTTTGTTTATATTTTGGCAAACAGTCTCCATTAAAATAATGGCAAATTAGCCATTAGAATTAGGAGATTTATGGAAGTTTACTCATGATGTAAGTCACTAAAACAAAGAATATGTGCGTCATGTCTGTGTGTTCAGATTTGACTTAGCTATGACTCAGAGAGGAATACAAATTTAGACACAAATGGGGCGTTGAAGGTTTTTAAAGTTGCCACACAAATTGTAGTGCTTTGGATTGCTTCCATGGAGAAAGTTTAAGGTAAGCCTTGAGTGTAGAATCTATCCATTGGTTCATGAAGTTCTTTGGTAGTAAGAGGCCTAACTGGAAGCAGGACAGGGGTGTAGGGGGCTCTGGATAGAGATAGAACAAATGTTATCTTTGAGAGAGCACGTTTGTTGTCTGTCAGCTGCACTCTAACTGGTAGAGTGGAAGGGCAGCGCTGGTTCTCGTCCATTTCTCAAATCTCTCACGTGTTGGGCTCCAAGCGCCACACCTTAGTACCACGCTTCCACCTCACGATTGAGGAGTGGAGCCCCGAGAGAGAACCTGTACCTTACAAACACTGTTCTGGCAGCTGCTGCAGCCAAGCTGGTACCAAACTTCACGCTTCACACTCCTTTAGATCCCACCAGAAAGGCCGAGAGGGGATTCGTGACAACTGTGGAACCCAGAATCTTTACACTTCTTACCCAGGTTTGTGCCCTGGAAAAGTCAGTCCAGACTCCCTCTTTGAGAGAGTAAACAACATGGAAGCTGGCAGTCTACGGGTTATTAGTCACACCCAATTGGAATAAGGAAACAGGTGCCATGTGTTAGTTTTGACGGTTGGGAGGAACAATTGTGTTCCACTGGTCCGGCAACCGCCTAAGGTCCCGACCCACCAACGTCTGCCTCAAAGGGTGTTTGGGGCTTAGTGTAAAGCATGACAAGTGGATGTCAAGGCTGCACCCTGTGAAATACAAGAAGAAATCGAAGATTCAAAGTCTTCTTATATCAAGCAGGAATGTCAGAACCATGCCCACAGGGTTCTCGAATAGCCTTGACCACATCGACTCCCGCAAGACTGCCATCATTGACCGTGAACTGGATCGACTCAACCTCAAAATTGCTGCTCTCCAAAAGACACAGCTTGTTGGAGCAAAACTAGTAAACTACACCTTCTTCTGGCATGACCAGAGTGCAGAGGAGACCCAAGAGTACGGCGTGGGCTTTGCAGCGAAGAACACCCTGCCTGCCATGACTGAACCACCAACAGGTGGCTCCGCATGTGTCCTTGCCATCTGTATATCCATCAGCAGTGGACCAGCCAACCTGCTGAGTGTTTACGCCCCGACTCTCTGCTCACCACCGCAGTGAAAAGAAAAGTTCTACGAGGAGCTCGACATGGCGGTTAGTATCATCCCAAAGAAAGAGCACCTGTTCCTACTGGGGACTTCAACACTTGGGGAGGCACCGACCGTGAATCCACACCAGATTGACTTGGTCACTTTGGGGTGGGGAACCTGAACGAGAAATGGGCAGAGAATGTTAGAGCTGTGTTGTTACCACAAGCTCTGCATCACCAACACCTTTCTCCAGACCAAGCCTCTGCACAGGGTCTCCTGGACACACCCCAAATCAAAACGCACCTCGACCTCATCATCAGATGGGAGGCATTCAACAGCTTCCACACCTTTATATTGCAGACTGCGGCACGGACCACTCGTTTATCCTCTGCCAGGTCAAGCTACAGCCTAAGCAGATCCACCATGCCAAGCAGAAGGCACTTCCACGCATCCGTCCAGCCATCCACCAACCCAGCTTTTCCTCACCTACCCTCGACCAGGCGCTCTCTGGCTCCAAACAGCAAAGTGCTGTGGACAAGTGGAACCGCCTAAGCGATACCATGTTGGACCATGCCCTCGCAGCACTATTGCAAGAAAGGAAGGATGAACGCAGACTGGTTTGAGGCCAACACAGCAGTGATGGAGCCAGTCATCGAGGCAAAGCATACCCAAGCGTTCCTCAACCTTCAACAGCTGCAGGAGAAATGCTGCAGAGGAGACCCTTGTAGTTTGTCGACCTCGCAAAGGCCTAAAGCAGCGATGGTCTCTTCAAGTTACTTACACAGGGCTCAGTCTGCTTTGAAGGAGAAATTTCAGAGGCCTTCCCAATCCGCAGCGGAGTGAAGCAGAGCTGCATTCTGGCACCGACCCTCGTCGGAATCTTCTTCTCTCTCCTGGTGTTGTTTGCATTTGGCTTTATTCCTGAAACCGTCTACCCGTAAACCAGAGCTGATAGCAAACTCTTCATGCTTGCCCGCTTGCAGTCCAAGGCCAAAGTAACCAGCATGCTCCTGAGGGAAATGCTATTTGCATACAATTTAGTGCTAGCATCCAACACAGTGTCAGGAGTCCAGGGGTTGATGGACAAGCGCTCATCATGCTTGTAAGGAGTTCGCCCTTATCATCAGCATTAAGAAGACCAATGTCATGTGTCAGGAAGTCAAAACCCCCGACAATCTCCAGCAACCCTCACTAGATTCACCGCAGTGATGGCCAAGCTGTCCAAGAGAGCGTAGTCCAACAAGAACCTAACTGTACGCACCAAACTCCAGGTCTACCGAGCCTTCGTTATCATCACCCTGCTGTACAGTAGTGAGACCTGGACCCCCTTACAACAGACAAGAAAACTGGCTTCCACCTGTGATGCCCACACCGCATCTTGGGCATCACGTGGCAGGAGAAAGTACGCAACACAGAAGTCCTGGATGGTGCTCAGTCCACCAGCATGTTTGCCAGGCTGAGCCAGCGTTGCCTCGACAGGCTCCAGACCTGGTGGTTGCCCGTGCCTGCGCTTTGAGGATGTCTGAAGCTGTTCGACCCCAACAACTGTGAGGAATCCACTACTGACCGTTTGGAGGCAGACTGTTGAATGAAGATTCAAGAGGGAATTTAAAGTGAACAGATCTGGATATCACTGAAAAACTAAAAGAAATCCACGAGCATGTATTCCATCCATTAAAAACAGTATTACAAACAACAAAGTTTTTCACTTTTATTGACATTTCATTGTTAACAGAACATGGTGTTATTGGTATATAATTCGCGTGGGACAGTAAAACCAAAACAAATATAGAAAAGAAATCATCTCTGCTCCAGTCATGTTAGCATTTTAAATAATCTCATCAGAAATAAAACTGGTAATAATCATAAACGTAAACATGCCTATCCAATATAAGCATTGTCATAATAATGGTATAACATTGTGTGCAAAGGATGATGACGTTCATCTTAAATAAGAGAGAAATAAAAATACAAAACCTTTCAAAAGCTTTTGTTGGTCTTCATATGTACATGAGCTGATATCTGCTCTCCGACTGGAGAGGACTACGTGATGACTCTATAAAAACAATCCTCAAACAAAATGGTGCATCAACTCGCATGTAAAGAAGTGAGCCAAGGTCAGATTTTTGTCTTTTTGATTTTATAATCAACCCATTTAGTCAAAAAAACAAAACCCAAAAAAAGCAATAAGGTATTTACAGAAAACTTTTCTTTTTCTTCATAAGAAAACTAACTGAACTGAATCTCTCTTAAAGCTATATCTGTTAAAATCTCCCTAGAAGTAGTAGTAGTGATATTATCCAATCAATATCAATATATCTCGTTACTTCAAAAAGTCTGCCCAGACTGCCTTTGATATGTTTTTATTCACCTACGTATATATTCATGTTTTTTTTAAGAAAAGAGAACGTTAGAAACTAAAGGCAACAACAGGCAAGTTAAAGGAAGACGTAGACACGTGAAGCCACACTCCAAACTCACAGCAACGTTTGCCAGAGATCACTTTGTTCCCTTTTAGCTGCAATTTGTGCCGATTCACTGAAAGTGGTGAAATGTGATTTTAGTTATAAAACAATCTTTGCACAGGAAATATGAGCTTTAACTCAGTGGGTGGACCCAAATAAGCACCTACAGAGTGAGTGGTGAATGTTAAACTATTTAAACAAACTGGTGTTCAGCGTTTTGTTTTCATCCCATTCATTGTTTTGGATTTAGTTTACCAAAGCAACTGTACACATTAATAAAAGAAGGCTAAATTAACCTTAATAGGTTGGTGAACTCAGCCCAGTCACCAGGAAAACATGTCACTGAAATGAATGTGGTATAATAAGGAGGATAACAAGCGAGAAAGTCCACTCGGGATGAGGGGGATTGGGGGTGAATGGGTCAAACAAACACAGGACTTTCACCCGGGAGGCCGATATTCATGTCCTGTGTGAAAACAAAACTAAACGGCGACGGCCCAACAGTCCGGATATCGTCACATTGGACCAAATGCCCATTTATGATGTTATCCCAAAAATAAACTCCCATTGTTCTGAAGGCCCATTGATCCATAAATACACACAAGCACTTGGCTAATGTTATGCAGAATGACTCATCCGACCTTCATGATATTTTGAAACAAGACTGATATGAAACGTATCTGTAACATTTGTTCTGGCGACTGGGTTGAGTAAACTACATTTGCTTTTATTTTTCAGGTTGTATAATACATTTTTAAGTCTGAATATATTAAAGAAGGTTCTGCTTGCTGTAATCATTCCTCCGGTTCTTAATTGCCGTCTCTTCTGATGGAAGTGACGGGGAACAAAACTATGTTTGTTAAACAATATGCTCCCCTTATATCAAAACCGTGCAGAAAGACCTGAAGTGCATTGTGTAAAATACAGTTACTTTGGTAAACGAAGGTTATGGCACCAATTAATTAGAATTAGCTGAAAGTGTACCGACTGAACACTTTCCCTTTTCAGAGTTAGTCCTTATCGTAATGCAGATGTACCATCTTTGGCAAGTGTCACCCCGGTTTGAGGAGTGGCGATATGTGATAACTAAGTCTAGCTTTAAAGGCAACTCACTGTTGTCCAAAGCCACCAGACCACCACCAGACCACCACCAGACCACCACCAGACCACCACCAGACCTGGGACAAAAGGCCCCCGAGGTGAAGACACCACGAGAACAGCTCCTCTTAGTTTCTTACAGTTTTCTGGACGTATCTGCCCGCCACAGTGGAAACAAAGCTCCTTCATTCATCTTTTGAATTGAAAGTAATGTTTGCATGACGGACACATGGTGACATTGAGAAAGACGAGGAGGATTAAGTGGTGGCAGGTGTGGACGCAGAGACGGACGAATCCAACACACCACCGGCGTAGATGAAGCATGTTTCAGTGGTTTGTCCCAGGTCTGCATACAATAACCATCAAAGAGGCAAATCTCCAGAGGACCCTTCGCCCTCTGGGACAAGTACAGTTGAATAAATACGTTTCCAACAGAGGAGCGGTTGGACAGACAGCGTCCAGCACGTAGGCTAAAAAATCTCATGTACATATATTTTGTCTTTATGCGTGTTCCACGAGTAATATGAATAAGCGACAATAAATCACGACAGTATGTTTTCTTCAAGTACCTTTCTTCCATTTCCACAAACAGACATCTGCTGAAATACACTGTTGTAAACTGCTCTTCTTCTGTCAATCTCAGTAAATATATACACAGTTCTCCCCCAGAGGGTTGAAGGAGGGGGGCGTCTCTGAACACAATTCAATGTATTTAAATGTGTTTCAGATAAAACATGATGGAACACCACCCTCCTGTGTTAAAAGTCAACATATGTCCCTCTCTCTTTAACTACTGCGCTCATCAACCTCCACAGAGCGTCTTTAATAAAAACACTGAAACCCGATGAAGATGATGTGAGAACAGGAGTCATTCGTCGTCATAGAAACATCGGTTAAAAAACAAACAAAAAACCCCCAAATCAAGCAACCAAGCAGAGAGTCGCCGGCTTTAACGCCCCAAAAAAAGCGTCGTAGAAATCTGCAGGTGGAACTGCTGAGAGGCGCTCTTCTCTCCCTCAACATCTACCGCTGAAGTGCCGTGAAGCAAGGCACTTAATCCCCGATTGCATCGGTGCAGCGACTCAGCGGCTTGCAACATAAAAGGAGACGGATGGTGGTTTAAGTACCTGATAGCAACACTGAAGTTATTAATAATCCTGTCTGATATTTTCAGCGACAACAACTTACACCTCTTGTCATAAATGAGCACCGAGAACAACAATGAGAGAGATGAATTAGGAGATATTGTTATTATTACATGTTGCAGTGGGATGGAAACCTCTCGTTAGCTCCGTGAAGCTACAACTCTCCCTCGTCTCTCACGTTAAATCACAAACCTTCACAACTGGAGCTCGACTGTATTTACAAAGTACAGCAGCGTCCAGTGGAGACGCCACACAGCTGATAACCTGAACAAAGTCTCGTCTAACGCACGTCTTTGCCCGTCTCGTCTAAGAAGTGCACAAAAGCAGAAAACTTGAAGTTTCAGCTGAGAAATAAATGAACTGAGTGAATAAGGAAGACAAACTACAAATGAAAACATAACTCAGTGATATCACGATGAAGTCTTTTTAAACTATTACCGTCGACAGTATCAGTGTCGTGATCAGATGATGAACTCCACATTCAGGTTGAGTTCATCTTCATTCAAAGGTTTCATTACAAAATGTGACTTCAGTTATAAGATTCAATATGTTTTGTTGGTACATGTTTTCCACCAGCGATCACATTCCCGCTATGAACACATACTGAATATTCATATCAAGAATGAGACTGGAGCTCGACAGAACAGCAACTATTCTGATAATCAATTAATAAAGTAATTTGTTGCCTCAAGCTTCTGCCATGTTTTCTTGTCTTATATGATCATAAACCGAATCTCTTTGGGCTGTTGGTTGAAAAAAAAGTAATTTTGAAGCTCATCGCTGTTCTCTGACATCTCAAATAAAATATTATGAATTGATGAATCAAGGAAGTAATGAATTAATAATGAAAACCCTCCTTTAGTAATTTTTCTATGCTACAGACTTTTGATCAGATGTTATATTTCTTTTGACACTCAAGCTGAGAAAACACAAAGAGAAAGAAGTTTGGTCCAATCGGACATTCTGTAGACATTCATGTTTCCTCCCACAGCCCTCTGGTAAATGATCAGCTTGAAGGTAAAAGAAGCTGAATGTCTTCCTCTTTTGTACACCCTCAAGGAACAAATGTGCGTTTTCTGTCCCGCCGAGTCGTCAGGGATATTGAACGACATCGATTTGTGCTGAACGTTGCTGCGTGTGCTGAATTGCTCTCGACAGCAGCGAGTAATTGCACGGATATGCGGCAAGAACACATTCAATTACTGCAGGACAGAGAGCTCGGTGAGCAAGGTACAAAGCTGAGCGAATGAGAACAAGAACAAGGGGAGGGAGATGGAGATAGAGAGAGAGAGAGAGAGAGAGAGAGAGAGAGAAAGAGGGGGTGGGGTGTACACAGGCAGACATCAGTACTCTTTTAAATGTAAAGTGGCCTTGAGAAGGATGAGGAAAGATATGCTGGCTGCTGCATTATTCGTGTGTGTGTGCGCTCTTAGAAATAAGGGTTCCAAAAGGGTTCTACCTGAAGGATTGAGGTTGTACGCAGAAACATCCTCTGTTGAAGAAAAGGGTTCCTTATAGGACTAGGGGTTCCATTAAGAACCCCTTTTAACCAAATAACTATTTTTGGGAGAAAGAGTTCTTCAAGAATTGTTTGAAACACGGGTCCTCTGAGCCCACCGCCTTGTTGGACGCAGTTCAAATTGCCCAAACGAAACTAAATCACGGTTCGGCTGGAGAACAATCAACGCCGCCTGTTGCGACGCGTCTCGGTGTGATCGGGGGCCTTAGAAGGTGGAAAGGTTCTGGATAGAACCGTTTGGAGAAGGTTATGGGTGGAACCATTACACCATAGATGAGTCCTCTGGGGTCCTCTAGGTAGAACCATCTGAAAGGGTTCCAGGTTGAACCTTTACAAAAAGGATTCTCCTGTGAGGACAATCCAAAGGACCCTATATGGTCTCAGTTAGCGCCTTTATTTCTAAGACTGTACGAATAGTATAATTAGTCGTTCTTCATCTCTTCTCAACCCAAAGAGATCCACACGGACAATGACTCAGCCAGGATTTCCCAACTCACCTTGCAACGGTGATTTCTAGCCCGGGGTAGGAGGTCATGGACGGGACTCCAAACCCCCTCTGGGGATCCGACTGGCCTCTGAGTGAACCATCACGAGTCACATTGGAGTTAATGACATTTAAACGAGCAGCTGGTGCATTTAAATAGAACTGCAGTGCTGCTGTTTTAGACGATGTGGTGAGGAGACGGGTGTTACCTAAGGTGACTCAAATCTACCGGGTTTTTTGGTGCGTGCTTCGCGCCATCTACACGACCAATTGGATACATATTTTCATCAAAGGGGAACATAGAAACTTTACATGTTGGCGTCCCAAAATGGCAGCTGTTTAAAACATCCTAACCTCGCAGAAACTACTCAGACATTGTGCGAAAAACTCTTTCCTTTTGCAGGTTGTTGTACTCTAAATTGACTCAAATTGACTCAAATCTTACTTCTTGCCTCAGAAACTCACACAGCCTACAAGTCATCATCCGTTAAAGCCTTGAGGCGACTTGGAGAAAATCCTCAAACACATTTTAGCTCAAGTTTCAGCACAATTTGTCAAAAGCGAATCATGTTGCCACACAGCTAACGTACCTTAGTGCACAAAAAGTAACACAAGGTGTGTTTAAAATGTGTCGAAAAAAATCCCTCTGAGGAGTAAAAGTTTCACAATTCAGACCCAAAGACGACTAAAAATGTCGGCACTTTTTTGACAAAACTGCAGACAAATTCTTAACCAACAATGAAAGCACTTATTAAATCCTAATGACAGTATGACTAAGTTGACAGAACGTGGACAAGCAACTTGCAGTGTTAAGCAAACTGGATAGAGATAGATGGTGTATTGATGAAGAAATTGTGAGATGCTGGACCTCAAAAGACGTAAATTAAAAGACAAGGTTAGTAAATGAGGAGGGCGGCACAGATGGACGGAGAAGGTAAAAGGGGGAAAGATTAAATAGTCGGAGAGGACAGACTAACTGAGGGAGGAGCGGCCAGATGGACGGGGAGTAAAGACAGAGGGAGGACAGTGGGATTAAAGCCAGGGCTGTGGAGGGCGAGTAGCCGCTATTAGAGCTTTGTGAACAGAAGTACTTCATTAAAATCGGTCGATGACGCCGCTCCGCAGACGGCATACTAATACAGACCCACATGTATCCTCTGTGCATCCCCCTGTCCTTTGCCTCCGTCTCCCCGTAGTCTCCCCGTCCATTTAAGGAGGATAAAGACGGACTCAAGGAACAAACTTAACTAACTCGTTCAGCTCAGGACCTGTATTTATCAAACTTCTAAGAATTACACTTAAAACCCAATCTAGGATTACAGAAGTTCTTTGCTGAGTGTTTGGACACATTTATCAAGCAGATTACAGTAAAGTGTTGGAGGGGGGGTGAGGAGGAAGACTTCGAGAATAAAGTTGAAATGACAAGAATAAGATTGAACTTTTAGTATATATTTTTGGGAGTTTAAGAATAAAGTAGCAGTATTATTAAAATTAAAAACTGTAAAAATGTTTAGCATGAAGTTGAAATATAAGATAAATCAAAGATGTGGATTAAATCCAAATATTGAGAGTTAAATTGAAAAACCATTTCGAGGAGAAAGACAAAATGGCTAAAATAAACTCTTGAGAATAAATCAAACTACAGCAGTCTGAAAATCTGACTTAATTCTTGACATTTCGACTTTATTCTCGAAATGTACAATATATAAAGAAATCTTCCGTCTCATTTTCCCCTTATGCCCGGCCCTGATACTCTTCCGTAGCAGGAAAAGACAATCAGACTTGAAGATTTACTCTACATCTGTGATATTGTTCATTCCTAAAAAAAAGAAAAACAATGTTTGCAGTTAACATTTGTGCAAAGACAGATGAAATTTAAAATATTCAAAAGGATCATTATTTTTGTGTGAAATCCTTGATATCTCAAGTATGAATTAACATGATTAACATCAGTTGTGTAAATATAAAGTATTTACTGAATTAATAGGAAATTGTCAATAATAGTGATGTTGTTGTTTACACCACTGCTACATGCCAAAAAGAGACAAAGTGGTGAAACATCCAATCAAATGTTCAAATAAAGTCCCTGAATTACACTCAGCAAATGTATTACTCATCATAATATTTTGTAATATCAGCAGCTTTTATTTTGAAGTTTGTCAGTCGGAGTAAAAGTAAACCATTTTTTACATTTTATCTTTCAGTCTGAAGAAGTTTGATAATTAAGAGCCCTGGTTGTGTGCAGCTTGTTACATCTGTGTCAGGCCTGTTGTGACAGAGAGAAGGATGTTTAACGATCATTCACCTGAAATCTATCATTATATGCTGATGACCAGATATTCTACATCCGCCAAAACCCAAAAGACCAAGCGGTGTAAATGACGACAGGGGAGTTGTAAGTTGACAAAGGTCAGAGTTAATGGTGATGAAGATGCTTCTTGTTGTGTGTGGTAAAAAACAAAGAAGAGAAAAAGGTCCTCTTGACAGTTTTACAGCTTCATACAAGTATAAATAAATTAAATTAAATTCAGAGATCCACGGCGAGATCCCTGTTTTTTTCTTTTTGTTATGGCCTTTCTACCTATATTATATCTCCAAATTTGATATTTTAAATCATTTTTTTTCATCTGACTTAATATTAGAAGTAGTTCACGTGTACAAGTTGTGTTAGAACAAACTCGGAGGTGGCGTTTGGCTTTGAGGAGCATATTCTTTCTTTTTATTTTCACTGAGAAGGAGAGTCGTGTTGTAGGTCCCAGAAGAAATAGTCAAAGTTCAGTGTCGCTCATAAGATCCTTTTAGCCAGAGAAGATGTGGACAAATCAGGTGTGTTATCTACCTCAGCCAATCACATCCTCCTGGAGTCTTTGCAGACTTGTTCTCGCCGTCCTCAGCCACGCTTGTTTTATGCGTCTTTGCCCGGTAAGAAACGATAAAAGACTAAACCAGTATCCTTGCTGTTGTGGACTAAAGTGGAACGAATTCTTCACACACACTCTGATCCAACGTCTAAATCTACTCAGAGCATCTTCAGCGTCCGCTCTTTAGTCACAAGAAGCGTCTTCCAGCTTTGACTTTCCATTGCTTTTTTTTTTTGGCCATTGGCCATTAGCCAACATAAGCTAGCTTACAGTATGCCGACTGCTTGACTCCCTTCAATCCATGAACTTTGACTCCTTCAAAGCACAGTTGCCTGTCATACCCACTCCTGAACAGGGTATTTGTAGTAGTGCTGCGTCATGGTGCTCTGCTGCACTCCTTTGTTTTTGAACTGAAATATCGTGTACACCAGCACCAGGATGCACAGCGACAGAATGCAGGGGATCACCACGGCAATGGCGTTGACCGTCGTCGGGACGTCGTTGATGGTCACCATGATGTCCACGTCGTCGAGGGGCAGCTGGCGGTCTCCGCGGTTCCCCTTGCTGCCGGAGCGCTCCATGTCGGACTGGTCGCAGCCCATCCAGTCGCGCAAGATGGACTTGGGGTATCCGGGTTCCACCGTCAGCTTCTGGTTGTCGAACTTCCAGTACTCCTTCCCCTTGTAGAAGTACGTGTAGTCTGAAGACGGGGGAAGGGGTGACAGGTAGGGGGAGGAGGAAAGAAAGAAAGGTGGGTAGGAGGTAAGAGGACAGAGAACAGAAACGGGAAATTAGTGGGTTTTGTGAGGGAGACATAAGGGTTTGAAAATGTTTAAGCATTTAACATACAGCTGGATGAGAAATGAAGCAGAAAGAAGCGGCTTAACATGAATTATTAACAAGTCAGTATCATCATTCATGGACTTTCAGGAAAATTGTTGTGAAAATATAAATCCTGAGCTTTTAAGTAGCAGTCGGCTGCTGTAAAGCGCCCGCAGAGCAACTTGAGGCTTAGTGTTTCGCTTAATGACATTTCGACATGCAGTACAGTAACTGTTGGTTTTGTCGTCTAAAGCTAACTGTTGGTGGTTTTGTCGTCTAAAGCTAACTGTTGGTGGTTTTGTCGCCTAAAGCTAACTGTTGGTGGTGTTGTCGTCTAAAGCTAACTGTTGGTGGTTTTGTCGTCTAAACCTAACTGTTGGTGGTTTTGTCGCCTAAAGCTAACTGTTGGTGGTTTTGTCGTCTAAAGCTAACTGTTGGTGGTTTTGTCGTCTAAAGCTAACTGTTGGTGGTTTTGTCGTCTAAAGCTAACTGTTGGTGGTTTTGTCGCCTAAAGCTAACTGTTGGTGGTTTTGTCGTCTAAAGCTAACTGTTGGTGGTTTTGTCGTCTAAAGCTAACTGTTGGTGGTTTTGTCGTCTAAAGCTAACTGTTGGTGGTTTTGTCGTCTAAAGCTAACTGTTGGTGGTTTTGTCGTCTAAAGCTAACTGTTGGTGGTTTTGTCGCCTAAAGCTAACTGTTGGTGGTTTTGTCGCCTAAAGCTAACTGTTGGTGGTTTTGTCGTCTAAAGCTAACTGTTGGTGGTTTTGTCGTCTAAAGCTAACTGTTGGTGGTTTTGTCGCCTAAACCTAACTGTTGGTGGTTTTGTCGTCTAAAGCTAACTGTTGGTGGTTTTGTCGTCTAAAGCTAACTGTTGGTGGTTTTGTCGTCTAAAGCTAACTGTTGGTGGTTTTGTCGTCTAAAGCTAACTGTTGGTGGTTTTGTCGTCTAAAGCTAACTGTTGGTGGTTTTGTCGTCTAAACCTAACTGTTGGTGGTTTTGTCGTCTAAAGCTAACTGTTGGTGGTTTTGTCGTCTAAAGCTAACTGTTGGTGGTTTTGTCGTCTAAAGCTAACTGTTGGTGGTTTTGTCGTCTAAAGCTAACTGTTGGTGGTTTTGTCGTCTAAAGCTAACTGTTGGTGGTTTTGTCGTCTAACCCTAACTGTTGGTGGTTTTGTTGTCTAAAGCTAACTGTTGGTGGTTTTGTCGTCTAACCCTAACTGTTGGTGGTTTTGTCGTCTAAAGCTAACTGTTGGTGGTTTTGTTGTCTAACCCTAACTGTTGGTGGTTTTGTTGTCTAAAGCTAACTGTTGGTGGTTTTGTTGTCTAAAGCTAACTGTTGGTGGTTTTGTTGTCTAAAGCTAACTGTTGGTGGTTTTGTTGTCTAACCCTAACTGTTGGTGGTTTTGTTGTCTAAAGCTAACTGTTGCCAATCTATTGGTTTCCTGTACGGACATAAGTTGTCTGGTTTTTTTTCGTGTCGCTCTGACGACATTACGTTAAAAGCGAGAGTTACGTTTAGGCAATAAAACCACCAACAGTTAGCTTTAGCATTTTGTGGCTATTACACAAACGGTGATCGCGATTGTCTATTTGTGTCTTTGCATTGACTTTTTACATAATTGCGCCGCACAAAAAAGTTGGCTTTCGCGTTTTATGTGAATACACCAGATTTCCAGCCACTCAAAGATTCCACAACACCACCTCAACAACCAACTTACAAATTCAGCTACGCAACTCTTCAAACCTTTGTGTTTTGTTTCAAACACACTAATCACTAAATATCACACGACTACGACCAGCAAACTGTTTCCATAAAAGCTCCCGCTGAGGAGACAAACGCTTAGATGCAGTGAGGAACACAGTCCTTCACTCTTCCTCTTTAACTGGAGAGAAACACCCATCAGTGTCCTCGGCTCCGTCTCTCTGGTAGATCCCTGTGACACAGAATCTCATTAGAGGCAATAACGTTTCTATTGTGACACGGTGGTTATAGGCAGCTACAGCGTTTCAGTCCCAGCACCGGCTGCTTTTATTGAAGGGCAATATTATGTAATGCCTGTGAGACACACAGAGAGAGATATGGGGGAGGGAGGGGGAGAAAACAGGAAGTGATTCAGCCTCAGTCTCACACATACAGGCAGATGTGCTGACAAGCTAAACTAAGTGCATGTACGTGTTAGATAATACTAGTATTTTATTAAATATCAGCAGGTCACTGCTTCTTCCTGTAAAACGTGTTTCTATGGTTCATTTCTTTCATTCATAATCGTGCCCTAACTCAGTTTGTCAGTGCACAATAAACGTATTGTTTATTTGTTTGTTTGATTATCATATTTTATTGTAAATCTTCATGTTTATTGTCACGCACCAATCACAAAGCCAAATTCCTTGTATGTGTAACGTACTTGTTGATGAAACCGTTTCTGATTGTGGAAAGTGGGCGCTTTGAAAAATGAAGTTTGAAACACGTTAGTGTGTTTATTGTAACATCAAGTCGGTAGATGTAATGTGGATGAAATCACCTGCCGTCACGTTATATTGGATCTATAATAAACCTTCTGTGAGTACACTGGGTCCTCACGAAAAGGTTTAGAATGAATTGGAGCGCGAGTCAGAACTCAGATACCTTTCAGACGAAGTGGCGTGGGAACATGGAGCGCAGTAAATATACTAAACTAAATACTATAACCTGGACAGCTGAGAGGTTATTAAAACTACATCTGAACTGAACTACAGATGGCAGAGAACCACAACAATGACACGTCACT
>JAVDOI010000222.1:47500-62500 GCA_032191485.1 Leptoclinus maculatus | reverse complement strand
CTCTTTACTGATGGAGGTCTGATAGAGGATCAGGACTACACTGAGACTGGTTCATATAGAGGATCAGGACTACAGTGAGACTGGTTCATATAGAGGATCAGGACTACACTGAGACTGGTTCAGGACCAGTTAAACGTTCCTCACAGTAACTTTAAATCATTCATGACTCGTGAACCAGCTTGCAGGAGTCGATGACGTCATGACTTTATAACATCTGGTGAGATATCGGTGATCTCTGTTAGAAACAGGTTGTGTGATTCCAGTTACTCTCTCTTCACACCTTCCTCCATCTGTTGGCACACTGTTAGCTGCACTGGGACAATATTTAGTCATATTTAAGTTCTTGAGCTGGGATTCATTGATTATATGGGGATAAAAAAAACACAAGTATCTGTACACTTCTTCTGATTTCTCCGCGTACCTTTGAAGAAGACGAATTTGCCGTCCGGTCTTTCGTAGGCGGCGTCGATGCGAGGCGGCAGGCCCTTCCAGAACTGATCGATCTGCATGGGGTAACCCTCCTGCACCTTGTTGTTCCTCAGACGCCAAAACCACCGGTCCTGCAACACAACCAGTCAGAAATTCAACTTCACTGGAGACTACAGGGCTGCAACTAACCAACTGTTTTCATCGTTGCTGAATCTGGGGAGTATTTTCTCGAAGAATCGATTCGTCATTTGTTAAATAAAATGTCAGAAAATGAGGAAAAAACGTTGATCAATCTTCGCAGGAAACAACTTCCATCATTTCAGAGAGAACAAGAAGATGAAAAACAGTGAGCGAGAGGATCAGGAGACAAAGACGAGACAAGTGAAGTGATGCAACGTATGTGGAGGAAGAAACAAAAGGAAGAGGAAGACGTGGGAGGAAAGAGGCGTTAAAAGAAGAGGAAGAGGAGGAGGAGGAGGAGGAGGAGGAGAAGGCGAGCATCAATCTTAGCTCATTATCATTTGGCTCCGCTGAATCTAGGACACAGCCGAGCAGAGTCCCCACTGAGTGCTACACACACACACACACACACACACACACACACACACACACACACACACACACACACACACACACACACACACACACACACACACACACACACACACACACAGTCTCAAACGGTCCGACATCATCCGCTGGCCGCTAATGGAAATCGATGCTTCTCGTATCCAGCAGAAGAAGCGTGAGTTTGTCCCACTGAGGAAACATCCCATAATGAGTGTCTCCTTTCAAACGCCCACTGGCTCTCAGTGCTCTTCATGTCCCAATACGCTTCTGTCCCTCAGTTAACGGGGGAAAGAAAATCGGAATTGTTTTTCTGATCGATGATGATGATGATGATGATGATGATGATGATGCATTTTTTAGGTAAAAGCTTCCAGAGCCATCTTCACTAAACTCTTCCTACACCGTCGCTCCACCTCAGAGAAGAAGACGGTTAACGTCAAATAACGCAGCTCCGTCAGTGATCCGCATTTATCGTTCATACAAAGCGTTCAAACGTTTAGAGCGAGATCCTCCAGCGGGAGGGGAACAAGCAGGACTTTCTTCCAGGAGACCGTTGTTCGTGTCCTGTGCAAAACTAAAATTTAAATGGACATTTTTTCACTTTACTCCAGGCGGCAACCTCCGGTTCTGTAAAGTGAACCCAAAGCTTCATGTGTTAAAGCTGCATTCTCTCTAGTGTCCACCAGGGGGCGACTCCTCTGGTTCTATAGAAGTCTATGAGAAAATGACTCTACTTCTCTCTTGATTTATTACCTCAGTAAACATTGTAAACATGAGTTTATGGTCTCAATCTCTAGTTTCAAGTCTTCTTCAATACAGCATGATGTTCATTTAGTACATTATGGTCCATTTAGAGTCAAACAGACCATAAAGCAGGGGATGCTTTAGGGCGGGGCTACACAGTGATTGACAGGTCTCTAATAGTCCATAAAGCAGGGGATGCTTTAGGGGCGGGGCTACACGGTGATTGACAGGTCTCTAATAGTCCATAAAGCAGGGGATGCTTTAGGGCGGGGCTACACAGTGATTGACAGGTCTCTAATAGTCCATAAAGCAGGGGATGCTTTAGGGGCGGGGCTACACAGTGATTGACAGGTCTCTAATAGTCCATAAAGCAGGGGATGCTTTAGGGGCGGGGCTACACAGTGATTGACAGGTCTCTAATAGTCTATAAAGCAGGGGATGCTTTAGGGCGGGGCTACACAGTGATTGACAGGTCTCTAATAGTCCATAAAGCAGGGGATGCTTTAGGGCGGGGCTACACAGTGATTGACAGGTCTCTAATAGTCTATAAAGCAGGGGATGCTTTAGGGCGGGGCTACACAGTGATTGACAGGTCTCTAATAGTCTATAAAGCAGGGGATGCTTTAGGGCGGGGCTACACAGTGATTGACAGGTCTCTAATAGTCCATAAAGCAGGGGATGCTTTAGGGCGGGGCTACACAGTGATTGACAGGTCTCTAATAGTCCATAAAGCAGGGGATGCTTTAGGGCGGGGCTACACAGTGATCCAGATATGGTCAGGTGATTTGTTGGAAAAGCTCCCACCATGATCACACAGTGTGAGCGGGACACCGACGTACACACCTGCATGCTACTAAGCAGGTAATGACCTGGTTTTGAAAGTGCTGATCCTTGTAAAATGTATATGCAGGATATATATAAACACCTGAGCCTAAAACATCCCTCACTGCAGCAGCTGCTCCCAGTTTGATTGTATTCCGTCATAATGATACATTTAGTTAATGTTCATACAGCTGGTACCAGTACTTCTTAAGTCTCTTAAGTGTCATTTCCTCGCTCCTCGATCCTCGCCGGAACCGGAAGTTGTTCTGCACCGCCATATTGACGGCCATCCCAAAGCTCTTATTTCTGCTCTGAGGAGCGAGGATCGAGGAGGGAGGAGGGACCTCGGAGGAGCCATGAGCGAGGACCCACGAGAACAGACTTCCAGGAAGTGTTTTAACGGCCGACACGCCCCCTCATTGTTCATCTGTGATGTGATTGGACGCTGCAGCCGATCGGACTGATGAGATTGTTTTCAACATGTAAACAGTGAAGACAGATCACAGAATAAACTCTAGTTTATATTTGATTAGTTTTCTGATTCAACATCTGGTTTAAATATTGTTCATTGTAGTCTGAACAACAAAAGGACCACAAACAACTTTCTTCATTTATTAGAAAGATTTGTGTTTTCATGATCTGATATTTCCCTCAATAACTTTATTATGTATCTGCTCTTTGGGATGTTCAAGGAGCAACCTGTTTGTGCACTTTCTGTTCTGTTTTTGAATAAAGGGTTGGAAATTAATGCTTTTTTGTTTTTTGATCCGATTCATCGATTAATCAAAAACATAATCGACAGATTAATCGATTATTAAAATAATCGTTGGGTGCAGCCCTACTAAACGCTGACATCTGTTACGGCATTTCATTTTGCACATCAGTTTCATGTGTTGAAACCATGTTAAATCACATTAACATATATTCCATTTAGTCAGTTTAAATTATGCAAAAGAAAGAAATTGTGATTACAGCACCACCTGTTCATGAAGCCCGATGACGACACCTTTCTGTCTCCCAGCTGCCTTCATCTGGACAAACAACCACGTTTTCACTTCAACAGAACAGTTTCTCTTTTTAGTGTTAATATAATAATATAATATATCATTGAGTGAGAGAGACATAAACACAGACAGACGGATGAAGTAAAACAGAGTGAGACAGTCAGACAGACAGACAGTCAGACAGTCAGACAGACAGACAGTCAGACAGACAGACAGACAGACAGACAGACAGACAGACAGACAGTCAGACAGACAGACAGTCAGACAGACAGTCAGACAGACAGTCAGACAGACAGACAGACAGACAGACAGTCAGACAGACAGTCAGACAGACAGACAGTCAGACAGACAGACAGACAGTCAGACAGACAGACAGACAGACAGTCAGACAGACAGACAGTCAGACAGACAGACAGACAGACAGACAGACAGTCAGACAGACAGACAGACAGTCAGACAGACAGACAGACAGACAGACAGACAGACAGTCAGACAGACAGACAGACAGACAGACAGACAGTCAGACAGACAGACAGACAGTCAGACAGACAGACAGACAGACAGACAGACAGTCAGACAGACAGACAGACAGTCAGACAGACAGTCAGACAGACAGACAGACAGACAGACAGACAGTCAGACAGACAGACAGTCAGTCAGACAGTCAGACAGACAGACAGACAGTCAGACAGACAGACAGACAGACAGTCAGACAGACAGACAGTCAGACAGACAGACAGACAGACAGACAGACAGACAGTCAGACAGACAGACAGACAGTCAGACAGACAGACAGACAGACAGACAGACAGTCAGACAGACAGACAGTCAGACAGTCAGACAGACAGACAGACAGACAGACAGACAGTCAGCAGGGAGAAGATAGACGGAGAGCGAGACGGATCCGTGACCTTTTCTAACATTCAGTTTAAAGATCAGAGACATCAAAATGGATTTTTCTTCCTCAGTGTGTAACTCTCTGTCTCACACACACACACACACACACACACACACACACACACACACACACACACACACACACACACACACACACACACACACACGCAGTGTTCAATAATAGCAGAGCAGCATTAATCAGTTAGTAACCATACCTGTATCTATATGATCAAAGGCTCCAGTGGGAATCGAACCTGCGACGCTGAGCGACCGTACCTCGTACTCAGGCCCTGCATCATCCCCACGTTCATCTGAGTCACCGTGTTCTTCACAGCGACTCACGGCCGCGTGACTCACCGTCTGCAGCAGCTGAGTTTGATCTCATAGAGAACCCGACCCTGCTCTCTGAAGGAGCGTTCACTTGGAGCAGAAACATGCATCCTGGAGTCTGCAAGATTTTATAGTTTGGTGCATTCAATATTTGTGATTTAACCTCCCGACTAAGTAAAGGACAGCTCACAGATGTCATTGTAACTGTGTTATTCTGCACTGACGACATGTTCATGATGGTTCTGTTCATAGAGGAGCAGAACGTTATACTACAGAGAAGATCAAGACCACAGAGAGGAACATGTGACGGGCTTTGGGTTCGTTGATGGTTCAAATTGAAGTTTGATTGTGTTTATTAATAGCAGCTAAATATCTTCACGTCAAGTTTCCTTTTGGATTTCTTCCTAGATTTCATTCTGAAAGCCACCGAGCAGCGAGTGTGTCTCACCTTGAAGACAAACATCTCCCGTCTGAAGAAGGCCACGGTGTTGAAGTTGCCGTCGCAGATGTTGGGTTTGCCGTTTCCAGGCAGCGCCGGGCGGTCGCCGGGCGGGCGCGCCGGGCGGGAGTGGCGGTCGTGCTTGCGTTCGGAGGTGGAGTGTGTCCTCCGAGAAGGTAAGGTGGGCAACGGCCTGGTGGGCTCCAGCATGGCTGTGGGGATGCCTGGTGAGGAGCATCGATTCATACTGTTGTTCATCGTACATCACAGTATTATTGGGACACGTTTTAGTTCAGCAGCATCACCGAGAAGATCTACATCTAGTTTAACGGCTCGTTCAGCAGAAAGAAGCTATAGCTCAGACTTCTGAAGACACTTTTCAAACTTAATATTTCAAACACATCAATCCTCCAAAATGTTCCAACTTTGTAGGTTGAAGAACAACAATATTCACGAGTCACTTTGAGATTCGACGCTTCACTGACGGAGCAGCGAGGCTGCTCATTTCAACGTGAGTAAATGTGACGGATCCTGTAGCTTATCTGTTCCATGTGAAGCACATTATTCCATGTGTTCTTCACTGACACGTGCTTCTTTGTGTCTTTAATACACGTAACACTACATGACAGCAGAACGCTGACAGCGTCTGACGGCGTCGCTCTTCTTTGTTTACTTGAAAGACAAAAGAAAAGAATGAACTGAAACCTTCTCTGAAATGGAACAAAGTGTCTCTGGTGCAACGACGCACGGTTTGTTCTGTGTCCAGGTAAAGACTGACCAGCAGTGAACACTGTTCATCAGCCGGACCCTGCTTCACTTTCATATATATATATATATTTAATGTGCACATTTGCAAGAAGACTTCTGCGAATTTGCGAAAGACGCAATGAATCAGTCGCTTTTTTATCCACCGGCTGTGAAGGAAGTACGTGTTCGACTCTGCAGCGCTGAGTCTACGGAGAAAATCACGACTCACCAAACATGTGATGGAAACAAAGAAAACCAGATGCAGCGACAACAACGACGAGGAAACTGCTTATAACTGTCGGCCGGAGAGAGAGAGGACGTGTTTTTGCTAAATGAGTTAGCAGTCGGCTAATAAGATCACTAGCGTGGTCATTCTACCATGTTTTCATACTTCAGTTACATGATGCTACATGATGCTACATGATGCTACATGATAGCACAGAGATGCTACGAGCTAATGGGCAGAATAGAAACATTTGGAACGCTGAGGTGACATTTTGTTTTTCTGCTCATTGAAATGAAAAGACTTTCTTGGACCAAAACCATTTCGACAAACATCATCAGACCAAAAAAAGAACAACACAGTGTCCTCTGAAACGCTAATCTTAAGAACAGGAGACACAGAAGAGATCATTTGTATGACTTCTCACCGTAGATCTTCTGGATGCCCTGCAGGTCGTCCAGAGGCAGTTTGAAGTTGTGAGTGTCCATGTACTGATAGAAAGGAGCCATGATGGCACTCGGGTCGTTGGAGTGCTCCAAACCCAACGCGTGACCCAACTCATGGACCGCCACCAGGAACAAATCATTACCTGGAGAGAGAGAGAGAGGGGGAGGGAGGGAGAGGGAGGGAGAGAGGGAGAGGGAGGGAGGGAGAGGGAGGGAGGGAGAGAGAGAGAGAGAGGGAGAGAGGGAGAGAGGGAGAGAGGGAGAGAGAGAGAGAGAGGGGGAGGGAGGGAGAGAGGGAGAGAGGGAGAGAGAGAGAGAGAGAGGGAGGGAGAGAGAGAGAGAGAGGGAGAGAGGGAGAGAGAGAGGGAGAGAGAGAGAGGGAGGGTGGGAGGGAGGGAGGGAGGGAGGGAGAGAGAGAGGGAGGGAGGGAGGGAGAGGGAGAGGGAGGGAGGGAGAGAGGGAGGGGGAGGGAGGGAGAGGAGGGAGGAGAGAGAGGGAGGGAGGGAGGGAGAGGGAGAGGGAGGGAGGGAGAGAGGGAGGGGGAGGGAGGGAGGGAGGAGGGGGAGAGAGAGAGGGGGAGGGAGGGAGAGAGAGGGAGAGAGGGGGAGGGAGGGAGGGAGGGTGGGAGGGGGAGGAGAGAGAGAGAGAGAGGGAGGGAGAGAGAGAGAGAGAGGGAGAGAGGGAGAGAGGGAGAGAGAGAGAGAGAGGGGGAGGGAGGGAGAGCGGGAGAGAGGGAGAGAGGGAGAGGGAGGGAGGGAGAGAGAGAGAGAGAGGGAGAGAGGGAGAGAGGGAGAGAGGGAGAGAGGGAGAGAGAGAGAGAGAGGGGGAGGGAGGGAGAGCGGGAGAGAGGGAGGGAGGGAGGGAGGGTGGGAGTGAGGGAGAGAGGGAGAGGGAGGGAGGGAGGGAGGGAGGGAGAGAGAGAGAGAGAGAGAGAGAGGGAGGGTGGGAGGGAGAGAGAGAGAGAGAGAGAGAGAGGGAGTGAGGGAGAGAGGGAGGAGGGAGAGAGAGAGGGAGAGAGGGAGAGGGAGAGAGAGAGAGGGAGGGAGGGAGAGAGAGAGAGAGAGGGAGAGAGGGAGAGAGGGAGAGAGAGAGAGAGAGGGGGAGGGAGGGAGAGCGGGAGAGAGGGAGGGAGGGAGGGAGGGTGGGAGGGAGAGAGAGAGAGAGAGGGAGGGAGGGAGAGAGAGAGAGGGAGAGAGGGAGAGGGGGAGGGAGGGAGAGAGAGAGGGGGAGGGAGGGAGGGAGGGAGAGAGAGAGAGAGAGAGGGAGGGTGGGAGAGGGGGAGAGAGAGAGAGGAAGGGAGAGGGGGGGAGAGAGAGAGAGGGAGGGAGGGAGAGAGAGAGAGAGAGGGAGAGAGGGAGGGAGGGAGAGCAGAGTTAAAACGAGAATCAAAAAGATTGATGGAGAGAGAGAGAGAGGGATGAAGTAGAGCCGTCAAGGAGGAAATGAACCAAGACAAAAGGGATGAAAGCCAGGAGGAGAAACAGCATCACAGTCTTTAAACAGATTATTCCAGAGAGAGAGAACGAGCCCCGCTTTGTGCTCTGACAGGCCTTTCCGCTGGTTTTTATTCGGTTAAAGAGAAACATCTCTTCCCTCCTGCGTGAGACAAAACAAAGCCTCTCCAGAGCAAACACACCAGAGAAGAGACCAACAGACCGGGACGGTGAGCTGACGTCTGCGATGCTGTCGACTCATCGGCGGTGAAATAAGAATCTCACATCAAAAGAACAATTTGCAGTAAACGGAAGCGACTGTCAGCTTGTGAATCTGAAGCTCCGGCCCGAGCCCGTTCTTCAAAACGCTGCCTGACGGGGATTACTTCAAAAGTGTTTAGTGCCACACCGAGTCAAATTCACACGTTCACACTTACACAAAAAACTGATTTTAAATGAATAATCTGTGAATGTATGAATAATGGGCTGCTGCTGGAAATGTGCCCACGCTCAAGCAAATCGGTACAGTTTGGAATATAAAAAATGTCCGACCGGATACAATGTGATGCATCGCTGTGGGAACAGCAGACGGCTCTTCATGTGCAAAGGAAACGATTCTTGGTCTGCAGCGAAGCCGGATCTGCTTCTGTCCACAGTTACTCTTAAAGTTACCACGAGGAACTCTCATTGTCTCTGTGGACTAAAGTGGTCGTGTTTCTGAGCACCTTTAGAAATACATATAGTATAAGTATAACGTTATAGAGAGAGAACTGGAACCAGAAGGTCTACTGTTAAAGTTCTTCTTCTTCCAGCATCTTTGGAAACAACCAATCAGCTTCAGGTGAATTACCACCTCTGGACTGGAGGAGTCCCACCCTGACTTGCATGCGGACTCCAATCCGGTTTGTGATCCGGTCTACGGAGGAGACGTGAACGTATCTTCAGTCTCGGCTGGATTTTACCTGCAAACGAGACACTTGACATGACAAGAAGTGTGAACTGTGTAACTGACTGATTCTTGTAAAGGACATGAAGGAATTTAACTCAAATCAACTGCTGTGGAGCCAATGAACTCAGCTACAGTGTAGTTTGGGCAGAAGTTGCCGCTATAGGATACGCATGGCTGTAATCTGCCAGTAAAAAAAGAGTAGAAGAAGAAGTAGAGGAAAGTCTCCTTGGTCATCCAACCATCCACGAGAGTTAGTTTTAGTTGGAGAAGTTTGAATAGTTCTTTGATGTGAGCTCCTATTGTCCATGTTTCCTGTTTTTTCCACACATTTTTTCTACATTTTTTACATTTTAAATTTAAACATTTAAATACGTGAATAGAAACGCGGCTTTTGATGGTAGAAAAATAAACCGAGAGGTTTGAACCCGGCAAACATCGATCAGTAGAAGAGCTCCATAATAGAAACAAAGAAACAACTCCTTCTACTGTAACGAATCAAAATAGGAAGAAAGAGAACAGAAGGCTGTTTTAAAACCAGCTCTCTGCTTTATTAAAACCAGCTCTCTGCTTTATTAAAACCAGCTCTCTGCTTTATTAAAACCAGCTCTCTGCTTTATTAAAACCAGCTCTCTGTTTTATTAAAACCAGCTCTCTGCTTTATTAAAACCAGCTCTCTGTTTTATTAAAACCAGCTCTCTGTCACAATCTTAAGAGCGTAGATTCTGAGCTGCTGTCAGAAGCTTAATGACTTCTTACGGTCTGAACGCAGAGCTCAAATTAATACCTTCCATGGTCTCCGTAATTGGTTTGAACCTAATTATCTTTTCTTCTTTACTCAGGCAGGTCCGTTTGAAGATTGCAGCAGCAGACTTACAGACTCGTGTGACTGTGTTTTCTGTTTCTCTTTCTGGAGATCTTGGCACCATGTCCTTGTCTGGGATCATGGTGGGATTCTCTCGTCTGCCTCCCCCCTTGTGGTCGCTCTCTCGTCTGCCTCCCCCCTTGTGGTCGCTCTCTCGTCTGCCTCCCCCCTTGTGGTCGCTCTCTCGTCTGCCTCCCTCCTTGTGGTCGCTCTCTCGTCTGCCTCCCCCCTTGTGGTCGCTCTGTCGTCTGCCTCCCCCCTTGTGGTCGCTCTGTCGTCTGCCTCCCCCCTTGTGGTCGCTCTCTCGTCTGCCTCCCCCCTTGTGGTCGCTCTCTCGTCTGCCTCCCCCCTTGTGGTCGCTCTGTCGTCTGCCTCCCCCTTGTGGTCGCTCTGTCGTCTGCCTCCCCCCTTGTGGTCGCTCTCTCGTCTGCCTCCCCCTTGTGGTCGCTCTGTCGTCTGCCTCCCCCCTTGTGGTCGCTCTGTCGTCTGCCTCCCCCCTTGTGGTCGCTCTCTCGTCTGCCTCCCCCCTTGTGGTCGCTCTGTCGTCTGCCTCCCCCCTTGTGGTCGCTCTGTCGTCTGCCTCCCCCCTTGTGGTCGCTCTGTCGTCTGCCTCCCCCCTTGTGGTCGCTCTCTCGTCTGCCTCCCCCCTTGTGGTCGCTCTCTCGTCTGCCTCCCCCCTTGTGGTCGCTCTCTCGTCTGCCTCCCCCCTTGTGGTCGCTCTCTCGTCTGCCTCCCCCTTGTGGTCGCTCTCTCGTCTGCCTCCCCCCTTGTGGTCGCTCTGTCGTCTGCCTCCCCCCTTGTGGTCGCTCTGTCGTCTGCCTCCCCCCTTGTGGTCGCTCTGTCGTCTGCCTCCCCCCTTGTGGTCGCTCTCTCGTCTGCCTCCCCCCTTGTGGTCGCTCTCTCGTCTGCCTCCCCCCTTGTGGTCGCTCTCTCGTCTGCCTCCCCCCTTGTGGTCGCTCTCTCGTCTGCCTCCCCCCTTGTGGTCGCTCTCTCGTCTGCCTCCCCCCTTGTGGTCGCTCTCTCGTCTGCCTCCCCCCTTGTGGTCGCTCTGTCGTCTGCCTCCCCCCTTGTGTTCGCTCTCTCGTCTGCCTCCCCCCTTGTGGTCGCTCTCTCGTCTGCCTCCCCCCTTGTGGTCGCTCTCTCGTCTGCCTCCCCCCTTGTGGTCGCTCTCTCGTCTGCCTCCCCCCTTGTGGTCGCTCTCTCGTCTGCCTCCCCCCTTGTGGTCGCTCTGTCGTCTGCCTCCCCCCTTGTGGTCGCTCTGTCGTCTGCCTCCCCCCTTGTGGTCGCTCTGTCGTCTGCCTCCCCCCTTGTGGTCGCTCTCTCGTCTGCCTCCCCCTTGTGGTCGCTCTCTCGTCTGCCTCCCCCCTT
The DNA here is from genome assembly GCA_032191485.1 of Leptoclinus maculatus. NCBI lineage: Eukaryota > Metazoa > Chordata > Actinopteri > Perciformes > Stichaeidae > Leptoclinus > Leptoclinus maculatus. The sequence continues at coordinate 51,237 of JAVDOI010000222.1, read as the reverse complement.
GTGGTCGCTCTCTCGTCTGCCTCCCCCCTTGTGGTCGCTCTCTCGTCTGCCTCCCCCCTTGTGGTCGCTCTGTCGTCTGCCTCCCCCCTTGTGGTCGCTCTGTCGTCTGCCTCCCCCCTTGTGGTCGCTCTGTCGTCTGCCTCCCCCCTTGTGGTCGCTCTGTCGTCTGCCTCCCCCTTGTGGTCGCTCTGTCGTCTGCCTCCCCCCTTGTGGTCGCTCTGTCGTCTGCCTCCCCCTTGTGGTCGCTCTCTCGTCTGCCTCCCCCCTTGTGGTCGCTCTGTCGTCTGCCTCCCCCCTTGTGGTCGCTCTGTCGTCTGCCTCCCCCCTTGTGGTCGCTCTGTCGTCTGCCTCCCCCCTTGTGGTCGCTCTCTCGTCTGCCTCCCCCCTTGTGGTCGCTCTGTCGTCTGCCTCCCCCCTTGTGGTCGCTCTCTCGTCTGCCTCCCCCCTTGTGGTCGCTCTGTCGTCTGCCTCCCCCCTTGTGGTCGCTCTGTCGTCTGCCTCCCCCCTTGTGGTCGCTCTGTCGTCTGCTTCGGCGCCCCGCGGTGACGATAACAGCTCCTTCTACCATGTTTGCTCCGGCAGTCGTCTGCCCTCCTGCGATAAAGACCACGTTTGATATCTCTGAGATGAAACCTGTCGCTCAAGTTCTCCCAGTCCGACGTGTCCTCAGAGTCTGCTTTGTTCGACCCCCCCCCCCCCCCCCCCCCCCCTGCTTGTAATGCTCTTTTTTTCATTTTTTGGCAGAGATGATTTGGCAGAGAAACTAGCTTTCTTTGGCTCACCTGCCAAGTTCTGGTAAAGTACAACATTTTTTTAAATACTGCTAAGAATATTTTTCTCTCTTCGGCCAAAACATTTTCATCGATGTCGACCCCTTTTCAAGAAACAAAACTTTGTAATAAGCAGACAAGGACAGATTTCTTCAACAGCTTTGATCAAGTCTGTCAATCACAAAGAAGAACGTATCAACAGAGGGATTGTGTTCGTTAAAGTGTGTCGGCCTGAAAAAGAGCCGCACGTTGTTTAAAAAGAGACAAACTGAAATGTCAACAGACAGTTTTATTTCACCCCCAGAGTTTCCGATGGGTCGCATTAAATTCCAGACACTGTCCGTCCGTCCGTCTCTGCCCTTCCAGGGGATTATGGGCTTTTCTTAAGGACGGTTGTAAGCGTGACATGCATTCAATGAGCTTTGGTAATAATGTCTGCTTCTGCACTTTGCTTTAAGTGATGAATGTCATAACCCGGATTTAAAGATGGTATTATTAATGATTGTCCCCAGAGGATGAATCCTACTGGATTTATTGATCTCCTGAGTTTTCCTGTAGCGCCACCGGCCGCCTGACAGTTTTGATTGAGGGTAAAATATCTCAAACAACTAACGGATGGAGTTCTGTGAACTTTGACGTAGATATTCAAGATATTCTTCCATAACACGTCTTCTTTCAGACTCGTGGAAATAAAACATTTATTTTACTACTTTGTCTATTTCTCTTAAATTCACCAAAAGCTACCATTAGATAATGCCTCATCGTTGCTCCTCTTCACCTGTAGAGTCTCTAAACGTCTGTAATGGAACTAAACGTCTCTTTAAAGGACGTTTTCTCTCAATGAGTTTGTTCTCAGACTCTGATCCATAAATCTCCTCTTCAGCAGCTCTTACATACACCAAACGTTACACGTTCATTCCTCTCTGTGTTCTGAAGGTGAACACAGAGGGGTTTGTTCACACGTCATTCACAGACTCATTTATACATTTATTAATAAAAACATGGAGGAAATAGATTTTTATATGTCTGTTGACAGTATTTCCTGATTCCCTCTGTAAAACACTGCGACATATCAACAACATGAAACAAGACATTTGAACCTGGTTTGATCCAATGTTCAGGTTTCATGGTGGGATCTACTAGCTAGTGTCTCCCGTTCCTCAGCGGAGACAGAGGTGAAGACGAGGACTGTTTGTCCTCACGACGTCCTTCTGAAGCCGATACCGTCAATTAGTTTCCGTAGCGTCTCGGGACTTTGGCGTCTCACTATCTAGTTTCTAATCTTTCAATTACTTCGGTGTGTGTGGACGGATTTTTAGAGATAAAGAGACGTGTGTGTGGAGGTGTCACCTGTGTGACCGCGCACACACACACACACACACACACACACACACACACGCACACACACACACACACCGATAGATGAATAACTGATCAATCTATTCTTTTATGACTAATGCATGTTGCATGTGCACGTATACGTGAGCGTGCACTAAAACTCTAATGAAAGTGCACAGATGCACGAATGCTGAGAGATATTCTGTAATTCAGAGCTTCTCCGTCAAAGCTAATTCTTATTCGCGCTGATCTCTCAAACCTGATTCCTCTCCCTCCATCTCTCTCTCCACCCGGTCGTTATTCAAGCAGAGGGAACGTGAGTCATTCGTCAAACAGAGATAGAGGAAGGAAAGAAGAACCCGACAAAGTGAAGAGTCTTCTCTCCGCCTCCATTTTTCATCCAGTGACTCAACAGTGTGGCGCTCAGAGATAGTGGAGCGACGCCCGAGGACACTGCATTTACAAACGCTACGTGTTAATAATTGAAGTGATGAATAATACTTCAGTATTTCGTGGCTGTCGTTCCGTGTGTTCACACTGGGATGAGATATTTAAATGTCCATGTAAAGACTTGCAGTCCTCTCAAGGTCAAGCTCGGGGTTATTTTAAAGACACGCTGTGCGATTTAGTTATAAAACCGTTTTTTATGGAGAAGGAAGGTTCAAATCTACAGATTTCATTCCAGCTATGAAATGTCTTGACTGTCCTAACAATGAAGCAGAAGGACAAGAATAATATCTCTGATCAAATACATCCCCTCGTTGTGTTAACGGTCGTCATCCTGGACCATATCTTAGCCAATAAAACAACACATTTGATTAATTACCAGTAATTATTTAGCTGTAATTTAACTATTAACAGACAATTAAAAACAACTTTAATGTAAGTCCACTCAGTTGGTCAAGATATTGGATTGTCGAATAAGGTAACAGAACATTAACGTTCCCCTGAAGATGAATTTGAATAACGTTGTGGATCCTCTGACTTTTCATCCAACACCATCATCAGGTCAACAATACTTTGGTTTGTGACCAAATACCTGCAGAACTAAAGAGCTGGACTCACACAGCTCTGAGATTGGCTCGATAAATAACTTCGAGGCTGAAGTTCTCTACTCGACTCACCGACGCACCAAAGAACGGAACCGGTCTCACCGTCGTGGTTGGCGTTGCCGAGCGTCCAGGGCTCGTCCGAGTCAAAGTGGGTGTCTCCTCCGATGCCGGCGCCGGGGAAGTAGGCGTGCGCCAGGAACCCCCCCTCCCCGTCGAACGGAGAGCTGTCGCCGTGGAAACCGGAGGCGAAGAAGATCATGATGTCCGCCTCTTTACCCTCGTTCTTGATCTCCGAGTACGGAACCTCCTGGACGGGGACGCGAGAGGAGCAAAGAGATCCGCATCAGTGATCTCACAAAGTACCGCGAGGACGAGGACGTTTCACAGTGAGAAGAATAAAACATCTTCAGTATCAGAACATTGTGACTCTACAGCACAAATACATCAGTTATCTCATAGAAACAACTCATCTTTAGACGTATAAACTTCTGTTAAGACGCTTTATTAATATCATGAATACAGTTTAGAGTTAAAAGAGTTTGGTTCTAAAAGCCTCCCTCAGCTCTTCATCCCCAGA